>JAOTAV010076281.1:0-12947 GCA_026546445.1 Cyclargus thomasi | reverse complement strand
AGGTATTGTTAGGTATAAATTAAATAAACAGTAATTTCATAGCTGCTGCCTGCTATATATTATGCTATATTACAGCAATATTATTGTAGCCAATTTTATTCTGGTAGCTTACAACCTGTGCGACGGTCACTGTCACCGCGGTCGTACTGGTCATCTCTTTACAGTTTTGAGGGCGAGGAAGACTCCGGTGCTGGCGACAGTTCCCACGTCCAGTCCCTCGGGTCCAGCCCCAGGCCCGAGATAAGCGAGTGGCGGGCCGCAAGCCGGGGAGCGGGGAGGGGGCCGAGGGGGGAGCACTCATTAGGCGCCGGCCGCCGCTGATATATTACACCCGCGTAAAGTGTCCGCTCGATAAGTGGGCGTGAGGAGAGCCGCGACCGCCGCGCGCCAGCGACGAAGCTCTCGCACGCCAAACCACCCCTTGCATCCACTGCCGAAGAGCCAGGGTGGCGTGCAGCCAAACTCGCATGTGTCGTTTCCCGCCGAGCGGCTTCAACACGAGCGACGCTCTCCGCTACGCAAGTGCTCCTCGCAGCTCGGCGGCTGTAGACCCTATGGCGCGGTGGCGAGGGTCGAGATCGGCGTGCGGGTGGCGGCGGTTGCGGCGTTTAGGCGCGAGCGGCGGCCCATGGAGGGCTAATGTGTAAGCGATGTCGCGGGCGCGCGGCTAATGCGCCCGGCGCCGGCGCCCGCCGAACTCCACGACATTCCTGCGTTTAGGCCGAGGCTTTACTCCTTTTTTATCGGATCATGAAATAATAGAATCGGTACAAAGCAGCCGGCGCCTTATCTCCGTTCCTCAATTTATTAAAGGGCGGCCATTACGGCGCGGCGGAATGTTGTCGACGTTCCCGGGCAGCGCCGCGCTGTCGCCGACCACCGACACCCGCGGGCTGCGGCTAGTGATGACAGTTGCAGCTGCAGTGCTGGGCCAGAACCCTATTTCCAGCTCCAAATTGCGTTTCTAACTTTTTATCTACTGAGTTGAAAAGGCAGAGACGCAAACACCCTTATTTTGGTTTATCACACATTTCTAAATATATTCGTTCAATAGAATTAAAGTTGTTTATTTTTAAAAGAGATATTACTTATACTCTTCCCTATAAAAGTATGCCTAAAACAAGTTAACTATACGAGGAAATGACCATTTACAATACGTATAAGACATATAGGTTTAACATATTTTATTTTGTATTTAGATTGTAGAGAAATTTGTTTAAATCAATAAAAATGTTTCTTTGTGAAATTTATGACTGGGAAGCTTTAAATTTTTTTAAATTATTTTGTGATAATATTTGTTTAGCTAATTTAATGTCTACGTATTTGTGTCATAAATCGCTCACTAAGTTTCATTTTAAATACCGTTTAATAATTATTTATAAAAATTCATTTTGAAAAAGTTATATAGTAACTGATCAGCCGTGATTTTATGAACTCCAAACTCAGATTTTTGTACTGCAAACGAAAGTATTTGAAAATTTTCCGTCGGACTTGGATCTCCTTGTAATACTCGAGTTAGCTCGTCCGCGATACGTCCAGTTACAGTTGCAAGGTCGTCGGACTCGGAAGACTAATGATCCGTAATTATAATCTCTCATTAATGTCGATCAGACGGCGAAACAAAAGTCGTCTGGCGCTTATCTCCCTGATGTCGGGACTCGGTAGTAGCGGTGACCGACGACGCTCTGGACGGCATCGAATCATTCACTAATTTGGAGCATTACGCTCTTTTATTTAGGCTCGACATTTTTGAATAAGTGTGGTTAGTGCGACGAACTGTGTTTCGTTCCTTATAAGACGAAAGAAATGATATTTGTAAGAAAAAATTGAGATATAAATTACACCATTTTAATTTAAGAACAATTACGTTTTGAGATTTACGTTTTTAAGACTTATAGACTATAGTATACACCAATAAAAAAGTTAGGGCCTGTTTCGCCGCTTACTGTTAAAGTTTCTGTTAGGCTATCCACAACTTCTTTGACAGTTTCTCTATAGAAAAGCTGTCAAATAAAGTTGTACCTGTCAAATAAATATACTATCTGCAAGCGGTGAAACAGCCCCTTAGTATTGTCCCAAAATTATAATTTATACCTGCAAAATTACAAGGACCTTTTAAATATTATGTCAGAATATTATACAGTAGAAAATGGGTACACCCACATATATATTATGTGGCAACTACTAAAATATTATAATTTCTACAGACACCTTGTACCACGTCTGTCCGTCCCTGTGGTAAGTAACTGAAGGACATGTGTTACGGGTACCAAGAAATGGAAATATTTTTAATAATATACATTACACATATGTTTAAGATTTAATATACCTACATCCATGACCGAGGATCATTAAAAACATTTTGCTCCGTCGGAGCCCGCGACTCCCGGTTAGAGCTACCAAAGCACTCAACCTCTTGTGTGAGTATTTTAACACCAAAATTCTATAGAGCTAATGTTTCTAGTAATTTCTATTTACGATAATTGAGTACGTATATACAGACGAAATATACAAAGTAACGTACAAGAACTAGTCTAAAAAAAATACAAAACTTAAGGGTGTCTGACAGACTGACTGATATAGTGATCTATCAATGGTAGATGTTTTAGCTCCAGCATCCACTAAGAAGGACTTTTAAGAATTTTTCTCCAACCCCGGGGAATAAAACAGGGGATGAATGTGTATATGAAATTATTCTTGCTATTAGCGAAGCCGAGGGTAAAAGCTAGTTTATAATATGATATATATTTATCTGAATTCTGTACTGTCCCCCTCCCCCCAAAACGGCCCCACTCCTCAACGACGAAGCTCTTATTTTGCAATTTGCACTTAAATTGGTTAATTAAAATAATATTTACCGAGTAATTCCGACAAGATATTAAATTTCGTGTAACATCGTAAATGTCGTAAATAGACGAAAACTTAATGATGTTGTGAACATCAGGTATTCAAAGCTATGTTTTATTGTTCCCTGTTATGTAAACTTATGTACGACTCGTATCGCGAACTCGCCTCCTACTGTTGTACTACTACTGTTTATAGTATGATATGCTCCTGCTATGATTTTTAAACTATTTATGATGTATTATATTAAACAGATTTTACTAACAATTTATAATAAAATAATTATGATTAAGTATTTAGTGTGTTCAGGTCGTAAAGTGCATGTTACCAGACTTTTATGGTAGCCGCTAGATAACACATAGACCTCGAGCTAGCTTACTAATTTACAAAAAATGTAACATTAATTATAACCTACAATATTATTTATGGCGGATATAATTATTTCTTAATTAAAAATTATGATATCATTAGCAACTTTTCTGCATAGAATTCTGTTGTTTATATAACATAATTTACTCACATTTATAAATGTTGTGCACAATGTTCCGACGGTTGAAAATAAATAGTAAATAGGTATCTTACTGAAAACATTCTGAATAAAACGGGCCAAGTCTCGATTGAGCTGCTTGTTGGTACGCCTTTGTCTAGATTTTATTACTTTTGAGAGATAAACAAGCAGCTCAATCGAGACTGTTTTATTACAGAATGTTTTTGGTGATATTTTACTTCTATTTGTAAAAAGGTTATTTTTGGCAGAGTTTTTGTTAATACAATTTTTGTATTTTTTTCCAATGATACGGAATCGGTTTTAAAGAGATCCGCTGCCTCGACTTATTTTCAGTCTCAAGATGTACAAAACTAAGTAAAAACATAACAGTCGTCTAAATAGTTATAGCTTTTGCTAATTTTAAATTCGAAAACAACGTTTCAACTATCCTAGTTTTTAAAGTTTTCCATTTATGTAAACGTAAACCCTAGCTCTTTAAATTCATGGGAAGTAGTAATTCTATTTTGATAATCATGAGTGAGTGTCGAAAATGCCCAACTTTGCTAACGCTTAGTTTCAGAACTAAATGACAGACAGCAAATTTCGGATTTCAAGTATGTGTTGCTTACTGTAAGCTTACTAGACGGCGAAAATTTCAGCTTTCTGGTACACTCCAGAGGTTTTCAAATGGGGGGACTCTAAAATACGGCGAAATGGTTGCTGAAAAGATGGTACGGCAGTGTTTGCTTCGCGCTGGACTTGGCGTGGCCACTGCCGTGCCATCAGGTCAAAATCCTCCTAGGGTCATTAGTTCACTTCGTAATATAGTTCGTGTTAGTATCGACTACATAGTTGGAGTATATATATATACCTGCTACGTATATAACACGGCCCAGCTCGTTTACATTATTTATAACGCAAGTAATATAGTTAAATGTGGTGAAGTTACGGCGCACGTAAGTCGTAAAGTTCCCGTAGATAACGTACTCGTAAACGTAAAGTTCCCGTAGATAAAGTACTCGTAAACGTTGCAACGTTACGTTTAATTACAATATTATAAATGTTCGACTGCTGCCCGCCGCCCGCCGCCCGCAAGATAGGCCTATTTTCGTTTGACGACAACATCGCAACAACAAAGAAATAAGAAAACCTTATGGCGCTTATTTGGTGATTACAGATGACACGCAAACGCGATGACGTAGAGAGGCTCTGTTCGCCGAACGCCGAATGTCCTTTATCAACTTTTTGATCAACTCGTTGACAAAGTACTACGAAAGTTTACTTAGAAGCTTGCACATCATGATCATTGCCGATTCGAAATCTACACCTAGAAGTTTGATAGTCATCAGACTCATTATTCTCTATGTTCGTTGGTTGGTTTGGTACTGAAGAAATGTTAATCGGCATAATTATTATCTGTAACATTTCCGTAATCACGATAAAGTTCGTTTCCTTTGAAGGAATTTACAGTTTTTGCGAGGTAAGTGCTTATTAATGCAATCGAACTTAAGAAAACATTTTGTTATGTGATTAATGTGAAAATCCAAAACATATTTGTAATGGCAGTCGTTATTATATCTCTTTCGTCGTTTTAAAATACGCCGTCCTTACAAAGTGCATGTCTGGATTTTTTAAGTATACCTAAATTGTATTTTCCTTGTGACTTATGTATAGCGCTGTTTTCTTGTGACTTATGTATAGCGCTGTTTTCTTGAAAAATTCTCGGCGGGGGCCATGATTAGTGAATTTATTGACCCTCGGCGACCGTCGGGGCTCGAGAGTAGAGGCCGAACTCCACTAAAATTATCTCCAAAAAGCGCTCGTGACATGTGATATATCGAAACGTACGGAGCGCCTGCTGCCTTATTTATTACACGAATGTTCCCGGATAATAAATGTCATCGCTTATTTAATTTATACATTAAAACGTTTGATTGTTAATTAAACAAAAATCATAAATTAGTAGCCAGAGCGCGCGGCGAGATGTAATAAAACACAGATAACTAGACCCACTATCTACACCCGTACACTCTTCAGCGTCCATTATAGTACTTTACATTTGCTCGCCCTTCAAACTGCATACAATTAGTGTTTATTTTCTAAAGTAGAAAACGGTATAGTTAACTAGCGTTTACTGACTTTCTTGCCAAAATTGAGCGTAGTGTAAATGCGATCAAAACGAGCTAAACAGGTGCATAATTCTGTAGATATTTATATGTTTTAGCCTCACTGAACCTTAGTGTTTGTAGCTGTTTTACTTTTACAGAACATATAAACACGTATGAATATACTGTACGTGCAGCGCCGTCGGCCGTATATTTCCTCCACATTAGCTCGGCCTCGGAACAGGTTCTAGCGGTCCCTGTTGAGTGTAGGCCCGAGACCAAACGATGTTTCAGCATTCCGGGAGAGGTTTAAACGTGTTTCCATGTTAGACTCGCACTACAAAGGGACGGGAGCCGCATTAGGACGATAACAATGTTATGATCTAACGTGGGACGTGGATTCAATTTAGATATACCTATATTCCTAGCAGTAACTATACGAAAAATTATAAGATCAGCTTATTTTACTTCGGGTTTTTATTTTTTTATTGCAAACTTACATAGCGAAGTCATTCCTGCGATTTTTTAAATATGAGTTAAAAGTTAGTATATTATTAAAGTTAGTTTATATATAAGGTAGTATATTATTTTTTCCGATATATTTGAGCTACTCAGATATATAATATGTATAATTATATCGTGTAACAACATCGGTCGGCTCCTGGCGGCGGCGGCGGCGTCGGCGGCGGCGGGTTGGGCTTATCTCGGTAACATCTGATGACACGATAACGCGCCGCGATCGGCACGATACCGTCTCGCGATCATTTGTTTCGCCGCCTCTAATATAACGCGGCAGGGACTCAAAGCAAGTGTACGGTGCCTAACACACCGAAGCATTTTTACCTAACAATGCATTTTACCGTCAGTACGCGTTCATAATCAGCAAGCACCGCGCGTGCTCCCAAAGCACCTTTATATCATAGCAAAACACATGTAGGACAGTAATGAAATCTTATATCGGGAACACCATTTGATTTTATTAACAAAACCCACAGCAGGCTTCATCTTCACCAGACGTCACAGTCGCGACTCTCGACGAAACACAACCCACCCAAACAGGCTCCACTAGTAATTTTGAAACACACACACATCTATGCAGTAGGCTATACCACAGAATAAATAATAGTATGGTTACATCAATCTGTCTCATAGTCTCATTTCTTCATCATTATTGTTGCGAAAACTTTGTGAAATATAATTGAGGATAAAGTATTTGAAAAATAAGATACGATAATATTCTTACTTTTATAGAATCGTCGTATTATAAATACTAGAGGGCGCCCTGTGGTCGAAATTTGACCATAAATATTTAAATCCATAGTGTAGAGGAGCTATAAAAAAAACTATAATCTATTTTAAATTCAATCACAGAGTTCAATTTGGCATAAAGGTCTCGTTACCAGGCCATTAAATTTAATTTAAAAAAAATCAAACTTCAACCATAGACAAATAATATTTCGTGTATGATTATCGTGTCATGTCAAAACATTGTAGTGTGCTTATTGTAGTGTGCGTAAATATGCAGAATTAAAACACATTTTAAAATAATATTGATATTCCACGCTCCTCCTGCATGTCAACTACAATTGGGAGAAATTCATGCTTCTATATCTACGCGTCTTTCTTAAAAAGCGGAACAAAGTTTTCCGCTCGCGTAATTATAATTATTATAGGTACTACTACTGTACACTACTGTACACTACTCTGTGGCGCAGTGGTTGAGCACCTAAGTAGCTCAGGCTGGGGGTCGCGGCGGAATCCCGTGGACGTAACAATGTTTTTAAAAGTTTTTCAACGTTCCTGTGTCATAGACGTGTATTGTATATATGTATTATGTAATAAAAAAATATGTGTATAATATAAAAGTATTAAATATATTTCCGTCGTCTGGTACCCGTAAGCGTAATACGAGTCCTTCAGGTACATACCACGGGGCCAGACTGACGTGGTGTGAAGCGTCCATAGATGTTATATTATTTAACATGGTGTCTGAATCCTCTACCACCTCACCTCTACGCCGCGGGTGCCATGACCCTCGGTGATACTCCTCGCACCAAAATGCAGATTTAGCTTCCTCAATTATTATAATACTACATAATATAAACAAACCATTATTATTGTATTATATAAAGCGTAATCGTGAGCTTATCTAAATTGCCTTAATATGTACGATAAGAGAACCTCGTACAAAAATATTTCATTTATTGCCATTGTCTCATACACTCGTTACGAGCGATAAGTAGGTCGCCCGAGACAGATGCGAGACGGAAACGATTCCAAAAAACTTCATACGTACTGTCATCACATTTGATATATCCCTGTCACTGGGCCGGGCTAGGCGGATACTGAAACAGGAAAACGTCAAAACGATCTTTGAGAATCGTCGGCGAGGCGTGGACGGTTTTTTTTAATATTAATGAATTCATAAATCGCCTTATTCATGAGGACGAATTCGATTTAATTTGGGAGATATTGGTAGAGTTTTCCTCCGGAGCGACTCGGCTACCCGGCCTCGTATAACACGATAAATTATTTATAAATATTGAATTAGAAGATAAAGCCAATTATAATATATGATACATTTAATGCTGGTGCGAGGGAGAGGGCGGGCGGTGCGGGCGGGGCGGGCGGGGCGCGCTATCCTCAAGGTAAACAGCGTTATCTGGAGATAGCTCGCACTAAACACTATACAGTATACATATACCAGATACCTACTACCGCTATCGCTAATTTTTAATTTAAACACAATTAAAGTCTTGTCCGTCGGTATCTATATTAGATTTATTTAAAGTTGTTATCCGTGTACAGGTGTAATATTAACTTAATTTATTATTTATTGTGCTTTATCGGCGAGTCCTCCGATACATTTTTATTGTATTTAAATGATTGCGGTTTTATATGATAACAAAACTTAAACTATGTTTAATATTATTCGTAAAGAAACATGTAAAGTTATAAATTTATTGAGACAATTTTGTGTGCTTATACACATCGTACGATAATATGGCACCATAGCAAAATTTGGAATTGGCAGATCATTATCTATAAAATTCAGTGTTAAATTATTATAAACTTAGCTTTAATAACCAGTAAATACAGTTTAAAAAAGTGACACATTTGCTAGCTTTCGAATTGCTCGGCAAAAAAAAACGACAAAAGCTACACTGACCGTTTCTTTTTAGTGCGTGATAGGATGCGCGTGGCAAAAGCTTGCGGTGCTTGCGTAAGCCCGACGTTTCACGCGAAGAAAAAAAACCGAAAAATACATATTTTCGAATAGGGCCTTTTTCCACGGAAAGTAAGAAAACCTTCTCCTGTAAAGTTCGCTTTTTTGGAAATGCGCCCTTATTCCTAGGAACTGGGAGGTACAATGATTTTATCATGTTAGTCTTAGTCCGTACCGTGCAGTCTCCCGACTTAGCGGACTATCGGTCCTCACTCCTGACCGAATCTACGTCGAGATACCGTACACTGCTCCGTAAAGAGTTATCGAGTAAATAACCGTTTAGTTTGTAATTAAAGTTTTATGTTCATGAAACTCATCATAAAGATAACTTTTATGGCATACTACCAGTCGGCGGGACTCGCCATACACTTTCGTGCTGAAATACTTTCAGATTATCTTTAATGCTCATAATATAATGCGTCGTAAGTCATAAAAAAACTATTAAATTTTTGAAATAAATTTGTGTAGCTATTTTTTAGCGTTATTTCGTAATTTTGTACTTTGATTTTTATAGTCTGTATTGTTGAACTTTGAGCGGTCTGTTAATAACTTCTCTTGTCAGTGTTTAGACTATAGGTAGTTATAAAATACCATGTCTATATATAAAACAAAGACGGGTTTATTACAACACGTATAACTCGAGATCTGCTTCATGGTTATTGATTCGTTGGATTTGTTTCCGCCCCGAATAGCAGAATACATCTTAAAAACAATGAAAACCGAATAAATACTTCATCATTTCGATAAATTCTCATTTGATTGTGTCAAACATTTGCCAATCCAATCCTGTCAAATACTGTAACTATTCCTGTGTGCGTTCAGAAATTTATTTTGTGTAAAATATCTCGAAAGTTAATTAACTGTTATATTTGTTTGTTTTAGAATTTATTTGTGTAAATTATTTATTTATTATGTGATTATTTATTTCCCAAAATAATACCTAATATTTTTTCTGCAGGTTAACAAATGTGTCAATGTCTTTTTATAAGCGTCTATGATTTTTCTTGACCAGATATTGTTTGTGTTAAAAGTTTTGTGCGAGTGCAGACACGAGAAATCGTCGAGCTTATCGTACAGATGAACAGAGGACTAATCTTCGAAGTGCAAGAAGCAAAAAAATCATTGACTGTCACGCGGTACGAAGTTCGCCGGGTCAACTCGTTATGAATAATTATGAAATACATGGATACCTCTTGATAATAATAATATTAATGATGTTCTAAGATTTAAAAAATCTATATTTAATTGTGTAGGTATATCAAAAGTATTCCTCATGAATATTTTAATATTAATTAATTGCAAAAATAAGGAATTTGCCGTTTCACTTTCTTTATCGTCTCAGCGGCGAATATTTACACTTTCTATATGTAATATTTGGCTACACCACACACTTTCTGTGCTACAACGAAATTTAGTTTAGTAATTTAGATTTACACACCGGGAAGACATTTTTTCCCAAAAGAATTTTCTGAACAAAAATACATATAACATTACATTGTTTCGATGGCAGTATTCAAGCTAATTTTATGTCCGTAATAAAGTGTATGACGTAAACGTTTTCGCTGAAACTCTAGCAGCGGCCATAACATTTTAACGTTTTGAGAGACAATGCTCCGGGCTCTATACAATATACAATAGGTATACAATATAAGGTTACTGTATATAAATCATTGTAATTTTAATCGTCCGCAAGTATTTTATTTTAATACCGGACGACGTAATCGCTACTCTCATATTTCATTACCTCATCGCTAAATTATTAATTTTTCTTTTTTTGTAACTTCCTAGAAGCACAGTAGTTAACTGTTTTTCAAATTATGGATGTTAGAAGTTCTGCGTTCCGTTTATTTTAAATCTTTCTAACACTTACAGGTAGGGCTGAGTCCAAACTAGATCTATATCCTAAGTTTGAATTGAGAAAAAAATATGATGAAAATTTATTCTAAGCGTAACTCAACTGAAGAAATTCTACGGTTTTACAGGAAAACAGACGTGAAAGAACGTTGCGTTGTGTTTCGTGGAGTGAATGAGTTTACCAGAGACCCGTCACGCTGCGTCTCGATACCTATCCCTGTAGCCAATTTCTTTATTTAAAAGGTCGGAAACACGCTCGCGCCTTTTTTGTTGCTCCATCAGATGTCCCGTTTGCTCGCTAGCCTCCTAATTTCATATAAAATACCATTTCTACTTTGTGCCGCATGAAACATCGGCTTTGCCCGAAAGTGTCTTCCGTCGTTGAGGTCGGCAACATCACGTGACGCGCGTCAATTTTTTAGCTCTCCATTAGTTATCGGAGCTATCAGATGTCGCGATTCCCCCCCCCCCCTCCCTCCCCTTCCTTACGCAACAATAAATCCTGGAGCGAGGCATTAATAAAAGTGGCCATTACTGGACCAATAGGCCGGTCACTAATGGACGAGGGCCCCAGGTTCGGCCATCAAAACGTCATCGTTATCGGCTCAGCCCGCACCTGCCCCCCCGCTCCCTCCGCAGGCCTCCCCCGTTCACTCATTACTGCTAAATAATAAACTGCACTTTTATCGCAGTTAAGCTCAATATCATCAAAAACATTTTGTTCCCCAAGCTATACGTTTGCCAGGATATAAAACTTTGCCAAGATAATTTTAGATTTTTAAAGAAACTATGTAGTAGATGCAGAAAAGCAGGAAATAATTATCTCGTATTATAAATATGAAAGTTCGTTTTTTAGTTTGTCTCTCCTTTGGTGAACCAAACTAACTAAACCTATTTGTTTTTTAGCATCGACTTATTAGGAAGGATTGTGAAATAATAGGAACTTTTTTCCTCATGACTTTTGTTTTTTTCCTTACGACTTCAATGAAAATATGATTTATACTGAGTATGAGCAAGTATATATGAGTGTGAGCAAGTACACGTAAATAAATAAATTTCCATAATATGAATAAATGGCGCAAATACACAGTGCATTGAATAACAAAAGTTAATAATATAACTTACTTTTGATACACCCTGTATGTCAACCGAGAACGAGATTATTTCAGCCGGCTAAAATACCACCTTATGACATAGACTACAGGTTTCAATTTCCTTTAATGACGGTGACGACATTGACGATAGAGCAATGTCGCTAGAAAATGAAACTTATAGCCTAGACCATAAAGTTGCATTATATCGGGCCGAAATAATCCCGTTCTCGATTGATGACGGTGATGGTGGACAAACAGCGTTAGGGGGCAAACGAGCAGACTGATCACCTGATGGCAAGCGTCTGAATTGGCTACAGGAATAAGGAAGTGGAATTATGTGTAGGGAAGCAGGGTACACTATCTTACTAATAAAATATTTATAAAGCGTCTATCCCGATAACCATGCAAACTTCGTTTCTTTCTGTCATGAGACATTTTCAATATGCCAGACAAAAAAAATGGATATTGTTTGGTTATTCGTTGTAAAATCATTTTTATTATTGGGACCGTTAGTATCTACACGGCTAGGTGGTGTCTGGTGTAGCTAATCATTATGTTTTATAGGTGTGTGCACTGATATTTATGCTAGTAATAATATATCATTAACAATTTTGCCCGCGACTTTAGCCGCGTTCATTTTCCCCGTTTTCCTACTTTCTCCTAAATTTTCTTTGCTTTAAACCTCACGGAGCTCGAGATATTTCCAAAGAATGATTGGCCGTGGAAATGGTTTAGTGTTCTGGAGTTATAGCCCCAGGAAGGAACTGACTTTGTTTCATTTAATAACTTATAATCTATACAATCCCTATTAAAAGATATATAAAAACTTTCCCTATTAAAACAAAATTACATACTTGACTCATCGCGTTCAGTAGGTTTATAACAAGGTGTGTGAAAATTTGTCAAGTAACATCATTAAAAAGTATAGAAAAAAAAAATTATCAGGAAACTGCTGGAAAAACAGATTTGCGTTCCTGTAAGTATTAGAATTTTAGGTATTTAATATGATATTTATTCAGAATCTACTTTCCAAACTGCGGAAAATCAAGTGTGCATTCCTGTAATTATTTTCAACTGAGGTATAGAACTTATTCAGATCTCACTTCATTTTCAGGTGAAGCATTCCCATATTATCGAACTTGGCACACTTTTCACATTTTAGTTTTGGGTCGGATACATTTATCCGAGCCAGCTAATAATTGTATTACATGCGGCATAACTAAAGGACGAACATCTGAATTTTCACATTAATATTGTTTGTTATTTTGACGACCTCTGTGGCTCAGTTGGTAAGCGCGTTGGTAGCTTACGCCGGGGGTCGCGGGTTCGAATCCCGC
>JAOTAV010076270.1:0-12947 GCA_026546445.1 Cyclargus thomasi | reverse complement strand
GCCAGCCTTTATGAGTTAATAGAGAATGAAAATAGGGTTAGGTTATTAGGGAAGTTGGCCCACCGGTAAATTTAGTACACTACACTAAACGAAACACAGCAGGACGTCGTTTCACGCCAGTTTTCTGTGAGGACGTGGTATCACTCCGGTCGAGCCGGCCTGTTTGTGGTGAAGCATTGCTCTTCGACGGCATAATCGTATTAATAATAATAAAAATGATCATTTAATCTTATGCTGCCGCTAATACTCGTAATGCCTATAGTAAAGAGTACAATCGCTATTAATCAAACAACTTGTGAGACCGCCAAGTTTCATGAAATGCTCGATAAGATCGGCGACGATTGATTTAAGGGGCGTATTTAGCAGTAGGCCCGGAAATACCCACATTGGTAGGAAATTGTGTATTTAAGGCGGCCCTAAACGTTTGCGTGATGCGAGCCCATAACGCGGAGTTTCATAAAATGTATTTCGTCGATTCGCCGTCAGCAAAAAAGTTATGGAGTCCTTGTTATCGAAAAGGTGTTGAGTTTCTCAGAAACTAAGAGAGCTAGAGGCAGAACTATAGACGAGTATGTCGTCAACTCAAAATAGTGTTTGGCGCAAACGTATGAGAGCCTACGTGTCTCTCCCTCAAGTGAGAAAACGTTAATAAGAAGTTATAAAGCCCCTAGGACTTTTTGCACTCTAGCGCGGTATGGTATCAGTTAATATACAAAATGACAACCAGTTCTGGCGATATTCAGAATAGAATATCATTTATTGATAGCTAAATTCGTAAAAATGATAATGTACAAGCAGAAAAGTTGAAACAGATACAGATTGTGTATCTAAGTAATTTTGCCGGGTTATGTCAAACTCAGCCGACAGATCACGAATTACATGGAATTGACATATTCCAATCAAATAACATAGGTCCGTCAACTACTTCTTTAAATTTTACCATTTTTATACAAAGAAATACATGAAATAGGAAAATCACAACATAACATAGAATTATTAGAAAAATTAAATGATGCCCTTAAGTCCGTTGCGCTAAAATTAATTTATCACGCAAGAAGCGTACTTTTTTCCGGTATACAAAGTATCTTTCTTCCTTCCCCAGGACATAAAGTGCCTCCGTACCGAATTTCGGCAAAATCGGTTAAGCGGTTCGGGCGTGATGTAAAAGACAGTCAGACACACTTTCGATATGAGCCTCAAATTCGACCTAACTCGGCAGCCGACGCCGGTCTTCCGCTTGACCTATTCCAATGTGATATTTCGATTTTGTATCGCCAATCTGCCTAGTCATATATCGTCCTTACAATATTTGTGATACTTACCTATAATAATTTCCTATCAAAAATATAGGCAAGGTTTTTTTACAACTATCTAATTTAATTAATTATTCTGTGGACGTTACTTAGGGCCTGTTTCACCGCTTACAGATAGTCTATTGATTTGACAGATACAACTTTATTTGACAGATTATGTATGTTGAATATGTCAAAAAAGTTGTGGATAACCTAACAGAAACTTTAACAATAAACATTAAACCAGGCCCTTACTATCATAACATGATTTTCTGAATATATTGTTATGGCAAACAACTATTAAACTATAATTTACTATCAAATACCTGGTTTTCCATAAACGAAAAATAAAGGCATACTTTTCGAAACAACTAATTTTTTTCGTGAAATGGTTCTATTTTCGTCTAGTTATTAAAATATAATCAGTTTAACTTGGTTTATTAGTTAAAATGTGTTTATTTTATTACGATGAAATCTTTTGAATACTTTATGTCTCTAATAAAAATTAAATTTGTATAATCATCTGTAATAAAAATTAAATTAGTACATTTCCTTCCTAATAAAATATTTAACACAAAGGTACATTATTATAAGAATAATTGTAATTTTTGCAATTGTTGGTATCAATTAACAGATATATGCTTAACAGAAAACGAAAAGTGGTAACACATTGTTTGGCTTACGGCTTCGTTCGCGTGGATTACGAAAATTACATAAAAACTAATATTATAGTATCATGATATTTTTCGAGTAGTAGCCCATATTACTCTCGATTCTTTAAAAAAAGTTTATTTAAAAAAATCAGGTCAATTGGTTGCTTGATGCTTTGTTTGAGCTTGAAGGAAATAAAAAAAACGCACTTTTCTAGTAAAAAATTAGCAAGCATAACTGTAACTTTTAAGTATGGGCAAAATAACAATAATATACCTATATGTACCTACCTCTACAAATTAGTTGTATAAATAATTGATTGGACTGCGGAAGGTAATTTTCCCCTCGCTCTAACACTACTGACCCCTAAACTTTTTCTTTTTACGCTCGACGTTAATTAAATTACTCCAAAACTCCTTTCAAATACATTGTTCAACTTCAGTTCCTTGCAATGTCCTTGATTAACTTTAGAAACCCCTAAAACTGAAACGAGGTACGCGTTTACACTTGGCACACCTGTTGCCCGTTATATCTGTCATTTAATAATAAACTCTATAACGATGACACAGAACTCAATTTTATTTGATTATACGTTACCTTTACCTAGTGTATCGATTTCTCAGTAAACCAACGTTTCAACCCAATTGAGCTCCAACTTTTCACGGAGAATAGGGGAATTTCAACTTTCGCGTATAAATACTTTCTCTTGCTTTTGAAATATTTTTACATTACATACATAGTAATTTTATAAATAGGAAAGTGTGTCAGTTTGTCTTTTACCACTTTACGCTTAAACAGCTAAACCGATTTTTCTGAAATTTCGTATGGATACCATGAGACCCATGGAATGACAGAAGATAGTTTTTGTGCCAAAAGATGTAAGATTCCCGCACAATTATTTTGTTTAATAATAAATCATAATACATGCAATACAGTTGGTGGAGTAAGGCTGGGCTATTTTCAGGGGAATGGTAATAGAAAGGTATAGAGAGAAAGTATAGAGTAGCCGTGGGAGAGCCATGCTTCGGCATGAATGGCCGACCTATTTATGCCGAAGCATGGCTCAACCAGAAAGGACGGTACAGAAATCCGGCGTAAAAAAGCGCTGTGTTTCGTCGACTATTTGTCTACTGAAGTATACTTATTCTCTATAATAATAACATATACCTTCATAAAAAGACTACGGAAATAGGGAAAAGGAATAGGTCCTTTCTCTATTTCAATGCCAACAGCCATAACGGAATTGAATTTTTTGCCGCTAATAAGCACTAAGCACCTTATTATATCATATGAGTTGCAGATTGATTAAAGAATATTTACCTTTCTTATTTTGATGTCTTTGTAACTGGTTATTAAATTCAAGCCTAACTAACATAACCTAATTAACATACTTGTAAATAATAGACATTTTATGATCACACAAAACAACAAAACTTGATCATAAATATTATATTAAAACAATACTCGTATTTCGCTCAGTAAACGATGCCTCTTTATCCCTATCAAATGAGAACTCTCCCTCTTTTCCTCCTGCCCCCTGCCCCTTCGCCACTCTCCTCACCACTCCCTTGTGTCATGACGGATGAAGGTTTGCGGGGAAAATAAATAATATTAAAATAAAACAATTGAAATATCATGCCTCGGAGAAATATGTCAAAATGAATGCCGTATTTTTCGGACATGGGAAAACGGATAAGCGTGTTCTGGAAGAAAGTATTTAATATTTAATTATTTTTTGTAATAACTTGCATTTGAATTAAAATACAGTTATTCATATTCAAAATCTTGAAAATATAATTATATTTGCATTATTAGCAGAAGAATATTATTAATAAAATTAAACATTTTGTGTTATCATCTCAAATGTTTTGTAACTTCAAAATATACTTAAGAGCCTGTTTCACTACTTCCTGATAAATACCATATAGGTTATCTATGACAGATGAAGTACGGATATGTCTAATATGCTGCGAATAGCCTATCTGACACATAACAGGAAGTGGTGCAACTGGCCCTGCAGGGGACAATAACAAAACAAGAACTCATGTAGGGTTATAACAGGAAGTGGTGCAACAGGGGACAATAACAAAATAAGAACTCATGTAGGGTTATAACAGGAAGTGGTGCAACAGGGGACAATAACAAAATAAGAACTCATGTAGGGTTGTAGCTCTTACTAAAATAGTCTACTATTTTGAAAGGGTAATAATCAAAACGAAGCGGAAAATATACGATTCTGAAATCAATCAATTGCCTGTTAATAATCTTTCATTTATGTTGCTAAAAACTTTATAGCACATTTTCTCACAAAAGTACAAAATTGCTATAAAATATAAATTGTGTCTTCTCTTAATTCAGAAAATACTATTTTCAAAACATTTCACCTACTTGCTTCGGAAGCATTAATGGGCAAGTCTGACTTCCACTTGGCCGTATGCAAGGCCGCAATATTAACATAGCACACTAAATAACTAGGTACTGGTAATGCTATAACTCAAGTTATACGTACTACATAGATACATACATATAGCAATCTTGTATGTGCTTATTACCTCAGCTATAGGTAAATGTGTCTTATAATTTCATGTATTAGTTCTTAGTCCCACAATGTAATGAGTACTTACAGGAAACAAGTGTTTTCGTTGCTATTCAAATATCGACTTTGTAGTTACGTTTAGTGTTATAGCAACCGAAGAGCAAAGTAAGAAAATTTTAAGAAGGTAAATTATTTACCTAGCTTATGCAAACCTACAGAATAGGGAATATGCATGATAATAAATCTATAATTATTGAAAAACGATGTAGTCCAATTAGTTTCTTGATTAAAATTAAAAACAATAAACTTGCAAGCCAGTTAAGTAGTCAGAAACAAAGATTCAATATTGATTCCGACGTCAAAGTCTATAAGCAGTATACGAAGTTCATACTAAATTACGTTTTGAGAGAAAGAGATGCGTAGAAAACTTAAATTGCTAATATATTACTTATTCTCAACAGAATTTAAAGATTTTTTGTGGTTCTGTATATCTCTTAGCCCCCTATCATAATAGTTTGCTTTCAATAGATTTTTTTTACACGCATCGCACGCTGTATTATAATTATGTTTATTGATTATGTATTATCTATATAATATTATAATAACTATATACTCAATGTGTTACAAAGGTAGTAAAAAAAATCACGTTGAAAAAAATCGCGGACACGCGTAGAGAGATAATAGAGATTTCAAAATTGAGCCACGTTTCTGTAGCGCTGTACGTATTGCGTTGTTTATTTTGACGGTTCATAAATTCAGAAATAGAACGTCAATGTTTTCATTTCAAAATAAACCGTTGTTTTTGATACAACTCTGGAATAGAAAATATTCTCAAGCCAAAGTATGCCAGTTTGTTGAAAAAATATAACGCCATTATTTGAAACATGTGAATTTAAACATACATTGTATTTCTTTCTAATTGATATTATATTAAAAAAATGACTATATCTGCGTTCCTTATTAGGATCCATGAGTAATCTAGGAAACTCTTCGAAAATTGTATGGTCACATATAGTGATGATTTTGGTTTCCTTAAAAGCGTCCCAGGTATATGTTACCAAAAAGTAAGATTTGGTACCAAGGTATACAATGGTTCCGAAGGTACTGAGAGAACTCGTGATTCCTTACAGATACGACTTTGGGGTTTTCGGCGTTGTTTTAAGAACTGAAAGCATATGCTACTGCAATATAAAATATATTCATAATCATCATCACTGTCATCACACCATGCACGATTCTTTATCGCATTATAACCCTATTATACCCCAGAACACCTAAAAATTTAAAGAGAATTATTTTGGTTTCAAGATTAGTAATCTAATAGTTTATCACCGAAAAGTAAGATTTTGTACCAACGAATACCATGGTACATAAGGTGTTAATAGAACTCTTTATTCCTTCGAAATAAACATTTAGAGATATCAGCGTTGTTACTATGGCTTTATTCATCAACCCACCATTATTCTAGATAATTATTCCATAGCTTGTCGAGCGATTTGTCAGTTCAAAGGCGAGCGTCACACCTTAGCGCCGACGCCGTCGACATTTGTCGACGACATTTTGACGGCGAGCTAGGTTGTTGACTTCACTTACAAGACACGTGTCGGCGGCACAAGCCTGCTGGCGACTAAGGTGTGCAGTAGAGTGCTTTACAAATAATAACATAATACGTAGAACGAATAAAATAATAAAAAAGTAATAACTGATTTATATTCAAAACTAGTTATGGCCCGCGGCACTACCCGTGGCTTAGTCGAGATTAAAAAGAACCCAATGTGCTAATTCAAGATACCAGCTAGCTCCAAAATTTCGTCGTTTAAGCGTGAAGAAGTAATAAACATCACTCTCACAAAGTCACCAACTCACAACCTTTTAAATTTATAATATAAGTATGTAAATGCAGCAATGAAAATGTTATCCTTCGAATGTTACCATGTCCATGGGCGACGGCAGTTGCTTTCCATTAGGTTACCCGTCTGCTCCCTTGCCCTTAAATAACATTAAAAAATATCATAGATGATCCTAGATCCTAGTAGTTCTCTATAGGTATAGGCATTATAATTTTGGGTAACTAAAAAGGGTGAAATAATAATTATTTTTAACAAAAAATTAAAACCGACTTAACGGCTACACGACTCCGAAGGAAAAAACAAAAATAATAAAAAAGAACCTAAAAAGTATGAAATAATGTTTATTCTTTAATAGTGCCTGTTTCAGAATTCGGTGAGGCATCAGCCTATTTCCGTACACAATCTTCATAATTCTGAAGTCGGTACCAGTAAAAATTTAAATTTAGACAAATCATGACATGTAAGCTGGCACGTAATGGCTCCACTTACTAATCAGCGATTACAATAATGTTAGTACGGTCATCTAGAGGGCATACGTGGCTCTGCTCATCGATCATCTTCTAGGATGGCCTTCGATCAACATAGTGACAAAGTACTAGGAGCGATTGTGTGGATTCTTACTTCTTGTGCCGCGAAGTACCTATTAGTGCGCTCTCATCTTAAAAATATTATATTAGATACACGCATATAAAGATACTAGAGATCATCCTGTGGTCGAAATCCGACCATAAATAATAAAATCCATAATGTAGAGGAGCTATAAAAAATCTATAATCTATTATTGATTTAATCACAGATTTCAAGTTTGCATAAAGGTCTTGTTTGCTAAGCAGGCCTTTAAATTTTATTTTAAAAAATCACAAACTTCAACCGTAAAGAAAAAAGTATTTCGTGTATGATTATCATGTTATGTCAGAATATTGTAGTATGCGTGTTGTAGTGTGTGTATCGTTTCACTTATTTTAAATGCGCAAGATTAAAGAATATTTTAAAGTGAAACTGGTATTCCAGATTCTTCCTCCATATCAACTATAACTGAGAGAAATTTTATGCTATTATATCTACGTGTCTTTCGTAAAAAGGGATACAAAGTTTTCCGCTCGCTTATTAATATATATTATTAATATATAGATCAATTCGAAATTCAATTTATCGTGAAGCGGCAAATTCTCAGCACGTTGTAGCTGCAATCAATTTGACGTCTTATTTTCTAAGTCGTTGGGTTCAATATCGATGTTGCATTACGAGCTTTCAGAATTTATGGGATATGCTCCTAGATTTACTGCTGACTTCTTTCGACCTGTTTGTATATACGTTCCCGGTGGATGCTAAATATAGTACCTTTGATATTCATAATATCGGTTAAGTAAGCGTTTCATACAATATTGTGTTCTATTTTCTCTTCAAAAATAAATATTGCGAATTCGTTTCAGATTGGCGGTATGGCTCATTTCTTTCAAGGTTTTATATAACCTTCAACCTTCTGTCAAGGTTTTATATAAACCGCGGCGGTTTGGTCAACACCAAAGTGGCAACACAACACTTTATGGACAATTGCGTTTTGTATGGAAATGACACATTTTTCGACAGCGGGTTAATGAATTATACCGCATAATAGGTTATCTCAAGACAGATTGACTAATATCTACCGCTTGTGATGTTAGTAATATTTAGTGACTAAGCTTGGAATGCAAATGAGAGTTTGTTTAATGTATACTGTATTTTATTCTTTATAAAAAATAAGCGGTAGGTAGGAAGTACCACCCCTTAAAAGTTTAAAGAAAACTTAAAAGTTTAATGCGAATTTTAAATTTTTTATACTTTTTTTATACTTTTATACTTCGAGCTCGACTATACGTGAGCGGTAAAACTTAACTCAACTTTATGAGTATAAATTATTCCTCTTACTCCTCCTCTTACTCATTGTTTATTCGAAATTCCTCACTAACTTATAAGCTCATTGTTTATTTCAAAATATAAGTGCCATTTTCAGCTCAGCGCTTACAGATAGTATATTTATTTGACTGATACAACTTTACTTGACAGATTTTGTATGGAGAATCTGTCAAAAAAGTTGTAGATAACCTAAAAGAAACTTTAACAGTAAGTGGGTTAATAGATCCTTAGACTTCTTTAACTAGAATAACTAAATGATATTAAAATTTCAGAATCTAGAGCATAATATTGTCAATGCCTCCAAGATACCTCTACATCAGCAAAAGCGATTTTACTAAGGTAGTATGTTTGTTAAGGGAGTTTTGAGTTGTTATCAGCTGTTTACAAGCAACTTTAGGTAGTTGATAGTTGTTATAATCAATTTTAGCTGCTTTGTAATTTTATTTATCGTATAGCTGACACAACAAATATAGTTTTATAATATGACTAGCTCTTCCTCGCAGCATTGTCCGCGTGATATTTGAAAATCTCATAAATAATGAAGTACATATTTAAGGAACATTATGATTTTCCAATACCACATTTAATAACATGTGTCCATCTTTTTTAGACTAAGCTAAAAATCAAATCGATTGGTTAGGACTTCGTTAGGACGTAAAAACCAAATAAACAGAGGGTCTTGTACAATTTCAAATAGTTTCTAGATTCTTCTGTTTATGAAAATAGATTATTTTGAATCATTATTTATTACAGATACTCGAATCTTACATAATAATCTATTATGTTTCATACTTATGTCAGTCTTCCAAAATACATCAACAACAAAAATTGTACATTTACTATCTGTGTTACTATCGCGTCTAACAAGCCATAATTGACAACTCCTTATAAGGCATGATCTTGCTTTATCATTTGTACAGTGATTGATATATGAATGAAGGCATCAAATATATAAACGGGGAGGTGGATATTTATTACAAACGAGATCGGTATTGTCGGCACTCGGTTTCTTATATATTATGTATGGTCATTTATAATCCTTTTTAATCCTGACGACAAACATAAATCAGCATTATTTAATGATAAAAATATGTTCTGCATCATTTACTTTAGATTTTTTGCTTCTTTACATTTCAATATTATTATTAAATATATAGTAGCCTTGATTAAGCTTGCGAACAGCTGAACTGGTTAAATTCGTTTCAATGCTCAAATGAACATGAAATCCCAATGTATACCTTAGAAAAAAGATGATAAGAAGATTATATATTTAATATTTTGTTACTTCTAAATGACCGGTCATTTAGAAGTAACAAAATACTAAATACCACGCTTGTTTAATTTTTGTTTTGCTAATTTATTTAAAATAAGTCTACAAAACTGAGCGCGACAAACATTTTTCCCGATTAAGCGAAATCACGTTACAAAGTGTTTTAAAAGAACCCTTTTACGGAATATTAAGCTCAGAAGTGCAAAATTTTGTTAGAGCTAAGTGTCCTAGCTCCCCAGATGCTAAACTATTGCTCTGAAAATACAGGGTGTTTCGGAGAAAGTCAATTTAAAAAAAGAGGAAACCTGGTTGTATTTTTAATAATTATTACAACACAATTTTATAAACGTGGTTGTTTGTATTGATACTTTTTATTTTATTTTAAGGCTATTGTTTGGAATCATATTTTTATGCCAAGCTTAGAGGTCGCCCTGTGGTCGAAATTCGACCATAAATATTTTAATCCATCGTGTAGAGGAGCTATAAAAATATCTTGTATTCTACATTCAATTACAGACTTCAATTTAGCATAAATGCCTCGTTGCCAGGCCATTAAATTAAATTAAAACCACGGACTTCAATCAGAAACAAAAGAGTATTTTGTGTATGATCATCGTGTCATGTCAAAATATTATAGTGTGCGTAGCGTTTTATTTATTAAAAATATGCAAAATTAAAGCATATTTTAAAATGATATTGGTTTTCCACGCTCCTCCTGAAAATCAACTACAAATGGGAGAAATTTCATGCTCTTTCATCTACTAGTCTTTCATAAAAAGGAGTAGAAAGTTTTCCGCTCGCGTATTAATATAAAGATTAGTTGTCCGTCCCAGCTATGACCAGTTTGAGGCTGCTCGCCAGAATACCTCTTCGTTGCCATTTCCCGTTGTCGATAACGTCAGTAAAATCATGCAGTGAAAGAATTTTTGAAATGGAATGTGAACTCTTTATAGTGTATTCATATCAAAACATTTTTTAAATTATTTTAATAGTCTATATTAGCACAGTAATGTGATAGTAACGTTATTAAGCATATTGGTTTATTATGTTACTTTACTTTTCAGTTAAGATCTAAGTTTTTTTCCTTTGAAACACTCACCCCGTTGGTTTTCGCAATCGCAATTTTTTCAGCCGCTTGAGTTAGCTAATCGCCTGAAAACAGTCACGTTCCACTTCAAGTTGGGAACTTTTGAACGTTTCTTTCAACTTGAAACCGTAGTTTTTCTCAAGTATGTTGTTTGATGTGAAATCACGTTTGTGTTCGACTGCGTTGGTAATCGCCAATGGCGCGTGACATGAAATAATATATTTCATTTCTGTATGTATTTTACCATGACTATTTTCAATTTCAGTCAAGGCGGGAGGGAACGGGAATAAGAGTGTGTTTCCTCACTAAAACCCAACAGTGCCTCCACTCCGCTTGTCGCAGGGCCTCTGGACCCGCCATATGCCTATGAATTAATTTCTACGTTGGTACATAGTGCATAGAAACAATATACACTATACAGTCAGGAAATTAATTCAAAGACAGGATTGTAATTTAGTTTGAATATGTAAGCTCCGTTGATAGATTACTAAGTAACACGTACGTCTGTTATGTCTATATTGACTATAAAAATTTCATGTTTAGTATGAACATACTTTGAGACACGAAAGACACCTATTGGATTTTTATTTCCATAGAAAATGTTTATTTTGTAAACGATTAACAAATTTTCGGGCAACGAAGCAGGCGTTAATAAGGTTTTAAATAACTTTTAATAATTAATCCACAAATACCGTGTATATTCTTTATAAAAAACTTAGGCCTTGTTTCACCGCTTACTGATAAAGTTTCTGTTAGACTATCCACAACTTTTTTTTATAGATTCTCCATACATCTGTAAAATAAAGTTATAGATAGCCTGTAAGCGGTGAAACAGGTCCTTAAACTCTTCAAATAACAAAAGAAAAGCCATTTTTCTCGATTAATCAAAAGCTTTGTAACAAAACTTTTCTTATATCCTTTAATTGTAATATTTTAAGATGAAAGACCCCAAAGACGAAGTTTCTTTACCACAAAACCATCAAAGAGCTGCTAACTTCGAAGTTCTGTGTACGAAAAGCAACAAATGAACAAAATCGGACAAAAATGTAATTATGTCATGATGCAAATTTGTTTTTAATCTGATATAGGTTTCGCGTAACATACAGTTATTAAAAATGGTGCAGTATGACATCGAAGTTTTATTTTAATTTGTACATTTTATAACTGTGTTTTACTTTATTTTATAAAGTGTTGTATTAACTACTACATATACCTTATGTTTGTTCTAATCTCTTATTATCTACTCAAAATTGTAAAATGCCATTAGTAATCAGATATTACGAAAATAACTCTGTTCCTTGGGGTAAGGACCTGGTGATCCGTAACACAGGTTTAACCTATAATGGACACCAGCTCCTTACATATCACTAGACTGTATAATTCTGATGTTACGAATACTTTAATTGTGTTGTGAGGAGAAATAAAGATTATTATTATTATTATTATTATAAAGTTTAGCCGTGTACTCAAAGTTTTCGCTTCTTTGTAGAATCGCCAAATAAAATGTATGGACATACGCGTTCGCATCGCCTTGTGTCCTTTCAAAACGTTTAGGTCCTGGCCTACCCCCCTGGTACGACTGGAGGAGTGTGTGCGCAAACGCTTTTGGTCGATTGCGATCAGACGGTTCTAAACATTATTTGTAACTCGGTGAACTCCTTATTCGTCGATATTATGACGTCATTTTCACGGCATTTGTAAGGAAACGATAAGAAAATATCAGTTAGGAGTTTTAGTTCTTTAGTACTAGTTTACTCTACATCATCTAATCTCACTTTTTGTTTTTCAGTGAAAACCCATAACGGTTTCCCGGGGTATGGAAGACTTACTAAGACCACCTATGAGCTGCCTTCAGCCGTTTAAGGAAGGGGTCCAGTATTTCACAGATATAAAGGCAGGATATCTGTCAAATACAGGACCCCTCATAATTAGGATACCTTCTCTCTTAGGTTAGAGAGGTAAGGTATCCAATTATCCTAATTAATAACCATTGTACAAAAACATTAACCTCTTTATTTTAATGGAAAAATTATAAAATCCAACAGTAAATAAAGCGAGTACGCGTTAATGGGTTGAATACTTTACTTAATTACAAAGTAAAGATGAAAATGCTTAATTAGCTGTCATTATGCGGAGACACGATTTAATGACGTCATTATCACAGATTCTTTAATACACAGCAAATAATTCGTACTTCTTTATTCTTCAAATAATTCGTACGCTAGTTTTCGTAAGTCATAATGCTATACAGTATAGCATTATGACTTACGAAAACTAGCTAATATATTATACTAGCTTTTGCCCGCGACTTTGTCCGCGGACAGGACGGTTTTTTCACGAATTTTTTTGTCGCCATTTAAGGGGA
>JAOTAV010076259.1:0-12947 GCA_026546445.1 Cyclargus thomasi | reverse complement strand
CATGAAAAATTTTGTTAAAGCTATGGATAAGACTTGTAATGGTTTTTTATACTTAAAAGAAAAATTCCCTAAACTGAACGAAGCAAGAATTAAAGAAGGTGTATTTATTAGTCTTCAAATCAAACAATTAATGAACAATAATTAATGAAATAACATATTTAAAGAAAAACTAAGCGAATTGGAAAAATCAGCTTGGAAATCTTTCATGAAAGTGACTCAAAATTTTCTCGGAAACCAACGATCATCGAATGACTATGAAAGTATTGTTGAGGAACTTTTATCTACGTATAAGGCTTTAGGGTGTACTATGTCGTGGAAAATACATTTTCTACATTCACATTTAGACTTCCTTCCTGAAAACCTGGGCGGCGTTAGCGATGAACACGGTGAAAGATTCCACCAAGATATTTCTACTATAGAAAAAGATATCAAGGCAAGTTGAGTCCACGTATGCTGGCGGTTTATTGTTGGAGATTACAAAGAGACGTCCCAAAAAGCAAAATATAGAAGAAAATCATATTTGGATCATTTTGATTTCATTTCTATTATCTATATCCTTGTTCGAAACATAACTAGACAAAAGTTTTCATGTTACACTCAAAAACTGTTTTTTTGTTGACCAGTGTAATATTACTCAAGACTGAAGCCAGCAATGACATAGAATTGTGAATTTATCTCAGAAAGTTTGACTTCTCCGAATTAGCTAAGACTCCTGTCTCAATAGTTTCAAAACTTTCCAACTATTATGAATAGAACCGTTCAGTTATTTGGCTCTTCGATAAATGCTTGATTGAAAATAGTTTGAATCGGATAAATGATTTTGTGTTATAGTGCTATCGACCAAAATAGGCGGTCATTAACCTTCTGTCGGAAAATTTGTCATTTTCTATACAAACCGACAAAAACCAGCCAAGTGCGATGGACTCGCGCAAAAAAATTGGGGAAAACGTAAACGTATCTGAGAGTTTTAAATTTATAAAAAAGCTTAAAATTAATAAAAGATAATTTAGAAACGAAAATGAGGCGATGGCAATCGAACCCCGACCCCTCCGATCTTAGGTAGGCGGCCTAGCTCTTGCGCCACGCCGCTGATGACATAGCGGGTCGAATTTATCGATCTATTATTATTAAGTAATCAAAATAGCGGTAAACATATTGTATTAGAGACTACTTTAAATGTTAAATTTATTTTGTTCTTAGTATTTGTTGTTAAAGCAAATAAAATTAAAGCAACAAAAATATATAATCTGTGAAAATTTAAACTCTCCAGCTATGACGATGCTTGACATGTAGACTAATAAAAACTTAATAATAGGGTCCCGTTTTTACTCTTTGGGTACGGAACCCTAAAAAGACAAATTGACAAAAAGCGTTGTGCAGTCACTTTGTTGTCAATCTCGGTTTGTATTAAAAAATACAAATTTCTATTCCGAGTACATCACACAATTTGAAAGGTGGTAGAAAATTTTGAGTAGGTATTTGAGGCAACTTTAAACCTTATCATAAGACAAGTATTACACTCCAATACTTCAACCAGTCATAATTATCGTGTCAAGTCAAAATATTGCAGTGTGCGTGCCGTAGTGTGCGTAGTGTTTTATTATTTAAAAATATGCAATATTATAAGTATATTTTAGAATAATATTACTATTCCACGCTCCTCCTTCATATCAACTATAACTTAGAGAAATTTCATGCTTTTACATCTACGCGTCTTTCGTAAAAAGGGGTACAGAGTTTTCCGCTCGCGTACTATTAAGATACTCACAATTGACATCGATAGTCAAAGTTTCCGATACTGGCGCCAAGGAAGGATCCGTCACAGCCTGTGGAACAAATTAGCATTTAATAAAGCAATAATATAATATATAATAATATATCCATGGACGCTTCACACCACGTCAATCTGTCCCCGTGCTAAATACCCGAAGGACTTGTTTTACAGGTAACAGACAACGGAAACATATTTAATACATTTATACAATACACACATTTAAGATTTTTATTATAAAATACACATATTTAATACACATCCATGACCCAGGAACATTGAAAAATTTTTTGTTTCGTCAGCGGGATTAGAACCCGCGACCCCCGGCGTGAGCTACCAAGGTGTTCAACCACTCCGCCACAGAGGTCGTCAATTCATGTATTAAGTTTTTTTTTATGAGAATTAGGCGGCATGCGAACGAGGGTCACCTGACGGTAAGCGACTACTGTCGCCCATGGACACTTGTAACACCAGAAGCGTTGCAAGTGCGTGGCCTGCCTTGAAGGAATAGGCTACGGTAACAGGGATAGGGTATGAGGTGTTGGGAAGTCGGACCTCCAGTAAACCCGCTCGATGAACGAAGCACGCCATTTTTATTTGAGGCCGTGGTATCTCTCCGGTCGAGCCGGCCCATTCGTGCCGAAGCGTGGCTCTCTCAAAGAAACGATCATCCGCATTATGTACTTGAGGTCGGAAAGTTTGAAAGAGAGTTTTGTTCAGTGAACGTAATTTTACTGGTGGCCCAACTTCCCTTATCTCTCCCTCTATTTTCATTCCCCGTCCCCTCATACAAGGCCGGCAACGCACTTGCGGCTCTTCGGATGTTACGGGTGTCCATGAACGCAAGTCGCTTTCCATCAGGTAGCCCGTCTGCTCGCTTGCCACCTAAAATATCACGGGACATTTCCAAACACCAAAACATTAGGGTCGTTAGCATCACAGCCGATCCCAAAGCCTAACTTTGGGTTTAAAATCAGTAATTCTTGAACTATTGGCACGTGAAATGCCGCTGGCGGTCGGTAGATAATTTGGATCAAATAATTTGGATATTTCCTAGTTACCGGGCGTCCTGTGCCAATATGCGTGTCGACTATTAACAAAGCTCACTGAAATATCGTTGCAACGACGGGTAGTGTTTAAATTGGCATGCGATTTCACACCTGGGATTTGGTGACACACCTGGAAATTAGTCACCAGCTGGAACTTCGATCAAATATTATAAAGATTCACTGTTGCCGTCTGATAAGTGGCACCGGCAAAACCACTCTTAAGCGCTATTCTGCCGCGATTTTAGCTTTTGTCCAGTTGTGAGCTTTAACTCGTTAAGTTTTATTTTTTTAATACACTTAAATTTCATTTAATTTGTTTTGTGTAAGACAGTCTTGAATTTTGAAGGGTTCTGTGCATCTTGTTAATATTTGATCGAAACCCTGGAAGGAGGAATTATTAACACCTGAGCCTTAGCCCGCCTGCAAAATGATTCGTCTGGCACGTGATGCCAATTCTGACACGCAACTAATCTGGCTTGTAACGTTATGTGTGGAAAATGTTTCTTATGGCACGTCGTTCATGCCACATGCCAGGTGCGAAGTTTCATCGGCACGCAACTCACCTGATACACAGCTCACCTGGCACGCGATTCACCTGGCGCGTAACGTTGGTGCTGTCGGAGCGGCGCAGCGGGAAGGTGACGCTGGCCCTAGTCTCGAAATTGGCCAACGGCGCTTGACGTCACACCTGGCACGTGACGTTCTAAGAGTTAGCCAGCAGCACGTGACGTCGCACATGGCACGCTACTCACCTGGCAGGTGACGTTAGTGCCGTAATCGGCGCGGCGCAGCGGGAAGGTGACGCTGGCTCTGGTCTCGTAGTTGGCCAGCAGCGCGTGCGACTTCCACCACGAGACACGTGCTGGAGGACGACCTAGACAAGCATAGTAGAGAGGGTCTAATATTAAACAAAGTGTGTGTGTGTATATCAATTAAAACGGGAGAACCGAAATTAATCTTTTTTTTTTGTTTCAAGTGGTGTTCTAACATTTTAATATCGCTTTTACAATTCCTCGTTCGCGTCAGTAAACGCCAGCGTTCCGAATTTAATAAGCAAAGTATCGGATGGCATAAAAACAATACCCAAACCGGATCACCGGTCGTGTTATGTCCTGACACGTAAATCCGTTGTGTTAGGACAGAATAAATATTGGCGCGCCATATTTGCGCCACCTGCACCCCCGGCCCTGGCGCTAAAATATAGAAAAATAAACGCGCCATCGACGTACCATTAGGGCGACATCGCATTTAATTTCCGTATTATTAGCGTTTCGGTGACATAAAGGTTTCGGAAGTCGTAATTTAGAGATGGCATATTTATTCTGAAAGGGCAGCTAGGAATCACCAGGATAACAGGAACATCAATATGAAAGGGCTACGGGAATAGTAAATGAGTAGTATGGAGTTGGGCCTCCAGTCAGTTCACTGGACGAACTACAACACAAATTTTTGTTTTACCCAGGTTTTCGGTAAGGCTGTACTATTTCTCCGGTCAAGCTGGTCCACTTGTGCTGAAGCATAGCTTTCCCACGGCTATTCGAGCGTCTATTTTAATTAAAAAGGTGTCAAAAAATATACTACGCGCCATGCCAACTCAGACCGCTCGCGTTATAGACAAACGAACTTACAAAAGAATACTAGCTAAGTTATCTAATAATTTTTAGTGGTCATTTTCGTTTTCAAAAATGATCTTAAATATTTATAAATGTTTGTTTATTTACTTACGTGTAAACCATAATTTAAGTAGACCGTACTATTTATGTGCCATTCTTATTGCGCGGTTAATTTTGGACATTTTAATTGCCATAATTATAGCAGCGACTCTTAGCATTTAAACATCAAAATTAATAGCAATGGCTTTTGTCGAGCGACGTCTACAACTACTGTACGTCAATGCGGAAAGTTGATAGAATTCGAACAAAAAATGGTAAACAGTTAATGTTTGATATTAACCTTTTAATACACCTTTAAAATGAAATAGCATTGTTAAGTCTTAAATTGTTAGTCGGTTATTAGGGTACAAAGGGTAAAAATGGGACCCTATTACTAAGACTTCCATGTGTGTCAACAGACTGTATCTGAAATTCTATGTTTAAGTTTACAAAAAAAAGTGTTTTTGTCGCTATCTTCTGATACATCGCGCTATCGCTTGTATGACGCCGTAGACTGGTATAACAGTTTTTTTTTTCAAACTTCTTGCTTTTTACTAGTAAGGAACCCTCCGTGCGCGAGCCGTACTCGCACTTGGACGGTTTTTTTTTTCAAATAACCATTATTTTTTATGATATTTAGGGGCCAAACGAGCAGACGGGTTACCTGATGGAAAGCAACTGCCGTCGCCTATGGACAATCGCGACATACGCGTATATCGCGTCGCAAGTTCATTGAAGGCCTTTATGAAGGAATAAGGAATTGGAAAAGGAATAAGGAATTGGAAAAGGAAGCGATTAGGAAAATTGGGTCACCGGTAAACTCACTCACTGAACGAAACACAGCACAACGCCGTTTCACACCAGTTTTCTGTGAGGCCGTGGTATCACTCCTGTCAAGCCGGCCCATTCGTGTAACGGTTAATCTCTCAGTTGATTTGAAACCAGTCCTCCTAGACCAGTGGCAAGCGATTAACGTTCACGATAATCGCTTCGCTTGTTTTGTATGGGTTTGACATATTCGAACTCGACTAGATCACGTGACTTTTCGTTCGCCTATGTCAGTCCCGTACAAAAACACGACAAGCGATTATCGTGAACGACACTCGCTTGACACCTGTCTAGGCGGGCAGATCCAGATTCGTCAGTGTTAGCTCAGCGATATCAATCGTGTTGAATCTCCCGTCTCCGTGGTACCGGCATCGGAAGCTTGTTAGCAAATATTTGTTCGGTGCACCTGCGTTTGGCAGTTACGAAGTGTATTTCGATTTAAAGTGTATTTTCCGAGTGTAAGTGTATTCTGAAGTGTAGATGTAAAGTGATTGCGAGTGTGGAAATGTTTTGTATTGGTCGTTGATAGTGAATACGATTCGGACAAAATTTCATGGCTAATTAGAATTTTACGTGGTTGTCAGATTTGTAAAACAGTACTATTCAGCATTATAGGCCTTGAGGCCAAAATAATATATATTTTTCATATCTAATTCCCTTTTCAGAAAAGGAAAATCTGTTAAAAATATTTAACCACTGTTACCCGCGACTTGATCCACGAGGAATAAGGACAAGCACTTTTATTAGATTCATGGGTATTTTTAATCGCGATAGAAATTATGTCATCCTTTCTATTATATAAATGAACTATGTCCTATACCTATATACCAAATTTAATTAAAATCCATGCAGTAGTTTAAGCATGATTGACGGACAAACCCACCTGCAATTTTTATGGTGAAACTTACAAAATATACTTAAGAAATATTACTCAACAGTCACGCAATCGAGCAAAAAATACTGTATCGGTTGAAATGGTATTTAGCCCACAGCTAAATAACTAGTTCATACAACACTAACATTTCTTTCCAATTACTCTATCCTTATAGAGCACATGAATGAGCACGAATAGATTCTAGTCAAGTTTTTCGCAAAAATACTTTTAAAGCTAGCAAATGAATAGCCTTATTAAAGGCGATTAAACTGTATTTCATGGTATCTTTAATCCATTTTTATTATAAATAAGAAAGTGTTTGGATATTTTTCCTTTGCTTTTAGCTTGCACTGAATGGTTGCGCGGGATAAAATATTATCGGGCGCGCAAAGCCGTAGGTAAATGCGAGTCGTAGCCACTATGGCAAAGGCACATTGAAAAACAAAATAAATAATCTAAATTAAATACTCCGTGCCTAACACGTTTAAAAATCGATTCAAATCATCACAAACGAACTCAAAAGCCTGCTAATGATCATAAATTCAACTCAATTCATTTCCGTACCCACCGTTTCCCTCTCACACAATTAATTACAAGCCCCTATCGCACAAAATGCCTTTGTTTTAAAAGCACAACTGCCACGCGCCGTTTTTGTTTGCGCGCGGCTTAATTTTTAATGGGAGTCCCGCAAGGATACATAATAGGACCGCTCCTGTTTGTGTTATACATTAATGACATCTGATTAGGTGGGGTGAATTAACGCTTGTTTGGTTCAATTTCGTGTTTAATGCAGTGGTGCGGGCTTCATTTAAAATTTAGGAACATTGCCCCGAAAAGTCCTTTTTAAAGGTGAAAAATTTTGCTGAACATGTTTACTTAATAAACATTGTATATAGAATAAACATTTTCATATTTTATTTTTGAAATTATTTTTTAACTGCGGCCGCTCATTTGCTCAACACTCAGCAGTAATCCCAAATGTTCTAAATATTAATGTTAAAATTAAACTACAGTAATTGAGGTCAATTTACCTCCAATGGCTATACAGGTGAGGTTGACATCGGTGTCTTCATCGTATGGTCCCAGGACTCCGTTGCGGATCTCATCACCCTCATGGTTGAGTATCATGAGACGATCAGGTGGAACTGTGGGAAGATGGAATTTTGTTTAGCTATTACAAAAAATAAACTTATGGCTAAAGGTTTATATAATGATGAGAAAACTTAAATGTTAACTTGCACCGGACGCATTGCATTTCGTTAAGTAAATTGTTTGAGACTATCAACAAATGCCGCACTCATGGCACGTGCGGCGCGTAAAGTTCGAACAGATGTGAGATCATCATTTTTATCTAGTAGTTACTAAGAGCAGTACGTATATCGAGTTTGAAACCTGAAACGATTTTAAAATCAATCGGTACGGGGACACTTAACATTCCTAGACCAAGAATTAGGCTACATTTTATTTCCGCAAAGATGTAAGATTATACTCATGAAATACAAGCTGCTCCGTCCCCACTTCATGAGGCGTTTAATAAATGATTTATTTCAATACAAAAATACACCTCAGATAACGGTAGCTTTTTGATGGCGAAATAATTTTTGAAATCGGTTCTGTAGCTTCGGTGGTGGCTCTTCGGTAGTTACGACGGAGGTCACAAACATATAAACAGACAAACGCTTGCCTCTTCTATCTATACATATAATAAAACAGTAAAACTGGCGTGTCTATACAATTAATATTTTTACAAAATAATTCATGTGGGGGTGCTAAGTAACAGTAATGGAACACAAATCGACAAAAAAAAGTTGTCTGTACACGCTAATCTCCGGAAGTACTAAACGGATTCTAATGAATCTTTTTTTTATTTTTATAGCTATGAAGTCTAAGCAACACATAGGATACTTTACTTTTCATCCCGGGTTCCCGTGATCAAATATTTTATAAAAACAAATGTATTTCTCTTTTATGCTTTTCGCGCTCTACATCCTTTATAGACTATATCAAAGGGTGTGCTCAGAGGAATTGTTCGGAATTATTCCGCCTGCAACCTTTCGCCATCGTCCTATGCGAAAAATTTACCACCCACATCGTCTTGATGAGCGGCAGTCTTCGACTGAGCGCTTTTCGCACAACTTTCTGCCTCGCACAGTCAAACTTTGTAATGAACTATCACCAGAAGTATTTCCGGACCGATACGACGTGCAAACCTCCAAAAATAAAGAGTAATTAAACTCTTCTGTCGTTGCTAGTGCCCATGGGCGGCGGTAGTTGCTTCCCATCAGGTAAACCGTTTGCTCGTTTGCTCCCTTATTTTATACTAAAAAAATGTAATAACAGAGAATACCTTAAACTACAAAGATAAAACTATTTTTATACAGACACACCAACTTTTCGAATCCGCAACTTCCAAAATCTATTTTCTTTAGTCCACATTGAATTCCGAAACAATAAACATCAAACTACAATAAATACCTACTTAACAACTTCCCGAAAGAACTAACAGTGACCAGCTTCGACTAAACTCGTTTTGCCACACCAGAGACCCTTACAGCATCGCAGTAAGATTCATTTTGGCAGAAACTTCGATATTTACTGTTGTTCATCTCGACCACAAATTACAACAAATTCCATTAAAACTTTCCTTGCCCCAAGCACTGTGTTTATTTTCACAACAACTCAAATACACTACGGGATCTTATTAAAATTTCAGATTCGGACACTGTGTAGTTGTAGTTGCATAAATGAATAACAGATTGCGTCGTTAGTGATATGGATCGCGTTACATTTGTAACTTTTTGGAGTACTTTCTATGTTGGTGCAATTTCGTACGTCGCAGGAACGTACATTTTGAAAGTGATCGGTGTGATCCAACAGTTTATTTTTCATTTAGGAGAAAAAGCAAGGTCGAAGAAGGCACATTTTTTAACCGATTACGCCAGAAAGAGGATTATTAACAGAGGTTAGGAATACCTTCTAGATTGGGCTAAAGCAAAATAGTATATTCTATTAATAGCTTCCGCCCGCGACTCCGTCTGCGCGGATGTCGGTCTATGCGTGGAAGGTTTATTTCTCTATTTTGATTAACTTTGACAATGACATCTTATAAATATCTATCGGACCCAAATACGGCGTTCAAGCCAAATCCGACTTTCGGCGCTACAGGTTACGGCTCTGAATCCACTGCGGGTAACGCAACGTGTGTTGTACAGAACTAAAAAATTAAGATTTTTTTCTGCGTACTTCTCCAGGATAAAAAGTATCCCATTTTATGCCCAGGATAATATGATAAAATTATACCAAGTTTCATCGAAATCGAACCGTTAGTTTTCACGTGAGTCCTGAACATACAGACAGACAGACCAAAAATTTTTTAATAACATTTGGGTTTGATATCGATCCAGTAACACCCCCTGCTATTTTTCTTTCAATATTTTCAATGTTCATAATTGACCCTTCTACAGATTTATTATATATAGATTTAAACTTATATACTTACTGAGAACTGTTAAATTGAGTCTGGTGTTCTTCGTTGGTGACTTGACGAAGTCCACCCTACATCGATACTGACCACTGTCTTCGGCTCTGAAACATAAACAATTATATAATACCATACTGAATACACACCAAGAGGCCACCCAAAAGAACGCTGGGTAGACGAAATTGAAAAATACGCTGGGAACAACTGGACAATGAAGACTGCATCAAGAAAAACTTGGAAAAATTTGGAGGAGGCCTATAACCAACAGGGGCCTTAACTTTAATAACTTTTTTCCTGTTTAAATGTATGTTTTTGTATTTTGAGACATATTGAAAAGTTAAGGATAGTAAAAAGGATTTATTATTATTGTTATTATACTGAATACGCACACATATATAAGTAATCCTTTTTATTCTTATGTGGGTTCTCAGGGTTGTGTTAAACCACCTGTGATTTGCCTTCTGGCGCAAATGAAGGGGTGGTTGCCTCAACGCAAACTCTTTATTTCCTTTCCGTATAGCCTCTTAAATGGTTGTCGAAGCACTTCCACCATACTTACCTTTTGATATTGCGTCTAAGGGCGACAATTGCTTTCCAACAAAACTAAGTACTTATGACGCTTGCGCTGATGAGCAACAACCAATTATTAGTTACCTTAATCTGGTGAGGACCAGCACAGCTGGGGAGTTGGCTCTGAACGACGCTCGTGGTCCCAACGTGGCTGGGTCGGACCAGTGTGATGTCACGCCGCCGCGGGAATCCAGCCTGCAGAAAAGAGATGTGAGGCCTGGGGGTCTAATGATGATGCGGGTATGGAATGACAATAAATACAACAAACCAGTTAAAGACTTCAGATAGAAGAAACGGCGCTTGATGTAAGCATACCTCGAACTGCATCGTTACGTAGAGTCATCAGATATATTGAAAACACTGGGTCTACTGATTCGTTCTGTCTATTGTGTTGAAATAGTCATAGTTTCACAGAATATGCACAAATGATAGTACAAGAAGTATGCTAGTATGCGGAGGCCAATTCGAGATACAGCCTGGAGACAGATAGACGGACAAGCAACGCAGTCTCAGTAAAATTTTCAGAAGGCAACGATATAATAGAATCAAAGGTACTGAAGTACCAGTAGGACCACGATTTAGTTAGAAAGTCTGATGATGAATCTGGAAGACAGGCAATGGCATTCCGTGATGGAATATTGTATCATAGTTGTGTTTGGACTCTTTAGAAAGGTCTCATAAGGGACTTGGACCACCATATAGTTTAAAAGCCTGATTATGAATAAAGTGTGTATTTTAGTGTTTTTAAACTCTTATCTTTTTACCCTACAAGTACGGAACCGTTATAATGTAATTACTAGAATTGGGTTTCAATTGGAGCTTAGCGAACATTCCTCGTATTTGAATAACCTCCAGTTTCAAACGCTGACTACAACTCAAACTTCTAAGTGGTCCAAGTTTTGCCCACACGGTCGCAATGTGTTAACTCAAATAGATAACTTTTAGCGGAGCTTTGTAGTGCTATTTTAGTTGTTATCCCAATGGGACAAGGCTCAAGGAACCTCAGATAGACTCTTTGATGAGCGCATACCGTGTTGAGAACCGAGTGTCGTGAGTATTGTACTTTGAGGCAATTTGTCTATCGAGTTTCGCTACATATCGTTTCAGAACCAACTTTTTGCATGTCCATCCAACGCATGGATCATCTTTCTTGTCAGACCATCAGGTGATTAGCCTGCAATGTCTTAACCAAACTTGGAAATAACATGATCGAATGTCGAAAGTCACGCTTCACACCAGTAGACTACGTAGGCGTCTATTTGCTTTATGATATTTAAGGGGCAAACGAGCAGACGGGTTTACTGATGGATAGCAACTGCAGTCGCCCATGGACACTTGCGACATCCCAAGAGTCGCCAGTGCGTCGCCGGCCTTTATGAGGGAATAGGGAATGAGAATAAGGATAGGGGATTAGTGAAGTTGGGCCACCGTTAAACTCACTCACTAAACGAATCACAGCACAACGTGTTTTACGCCAGTTTTCTGTGAGGTCGTGGTATCACTACGGTCGGCCCGCCCGTCCATGCCGAAGCATGGCTCTCTCACGGCAATGAGCATCCATATTATGTACTTGAGATCGGAAAATGTCTCGTTGGTACACGCCTCCACCCGGGTTCGAACTGCACCCTCTCGAGTGCGAACCAAAGGTCTTACCCACTAGCCGACGGACGCTCTTTTTCGAACGTCTTTATAATGGAATTGATTCGAAGCTTAAGAATGAAGCCCGCAACATATTTACACGTGTAACATTTCGTTTAACGTCTAATTACGCGGGTAAAATTTTTCCCCACTCCTTAGAGACTTCCACGCTTCCACAGTCTTCAGACCTGATATCGTATAAAACGGTATAATTTATCTGACAGGTAATAAGCAGATTTTTGACAGCAAAGTAACGGTAGTATACCACTTTTAACAGACAGCAGATGCTGTGTTGTCGTGCTGTTGCATAGCTATCGAAATAATAAGAGGAATTGTTCGGAATCATTCCACCTGCAACTTTTCGCCATCGACCTACGCGGAATGTTTACCATCCATATCGTCTCGATGAATGGCAGTCTTCCACAGTACGATTTTCGCGTAACTTTCTGCCTCGCACAGTAGAGCTCTGGAATGAACTATCACCAGTAGTATTTCCGGACCGCTACGACCTACGAACCTTCAAGAAGAGAGCGTATTCCCTCTTAAAAGGCCATGCAACCCTGATGTTGCCAGTGTCTATGGGCGGCGGTAGTTGCTTTGCATCAGGTTACCCTTTGCTCCCTTATTTTTATATAAAAAATATATATACGTAATCACCCAACTACTAACGTGTATCGGAATGGTTTGTGTTTTCAGGTCAAACGGGACCAATATATAGATAAGATAAGACCAAAATACCCAAAAGGTTACAAAGACTTCGATGTCTGTCCGTCTGTCTGTCTGCCCCGTCCGTTTGTCTGTCTGTCCGTCTATCTGTCTCCAGGGTGTGTAATGTAAATATAGATGTAGAGAGAGTAAACGTATAGAGCTGAAATTGACACAGAAAATGTATTTGTGTTGCCGCTAGAATAACAAACATTAAAACTAAAATAAATTTAAAAAAAAAAAAGAAAGGCTCCCACAAAACGAACGTCATTGATGTGACACGTCTTATAATTCGATAGAGCTGGCTGCACGCACGGAAAAACATGACTCATGCGGCGTTACCTCGCTCTGAGGCGTTCCGTTTAAGGCTTGGAGTGCA
>JAOTAV010076248.1:0-12949 GCA_026546445.1 Cyclargus thomasi | reverse complement strand
CAGCACGAATATTGTATTGATGTCGGCAGCGTTTCCCCATAAAAGGATTCCATATGCCATTCTACTATGAAAATAACTGAAATCCAATCGTGCCGGGTCCTCGTCACAAATTTCTCTAATCTTTCTGACTGCATATGCTGCAGAACTGTAATTTATTATCTAGTGTAATACCTAAGAACACAGTGGTGTCTACCAAATTCATCTTCTCATCATTATAAGTATATTAGTCTGAGCTTGCCTAACATTGAGCAAAATAAATTTTATACATTTAGTTGTACTATTGTTCAAAAGTAAGTTATTAAAATTAAACCAATACATTATTTTTGAGAGAGCACTGTTTACCTCGTCATAATTCGACTGTTGTCGCTTCACTTTAAAAATAAGTGAAGTGTCATCAGCCAAAAGTACTATTTCAGTACCATTATCCTTAACTAGGTAAGTAAGTTGTTTATGTAGATGAGAAAAAGAAATGGTCCTTAAATGGATCCCTGTGGGACATCTAATTCAATTTTAGCTCCATTAGATCTTATGCCATTAATTTCAACACTTTGAGTCCTATTTTTGAGGTAGGATGTCAAAAGGTTGAGTGCTGAGTTCCTTATGCCGTAGTGGTGCAATTTCCTGATCAATGTAGCATGCTCGACACAGTCAAAAGCTTTGGAGAGGTCACAAAAGTTGTAGAACGATCTTTAGAAAAACCGAATTGATTTTCGTGTACAGAATTATTTAAATTAAAATGTACAAGCATTTGCTTTAAAATTATTCTTTCAAATATTTTACTTAAGGTCGGCAGAATAGATATAGGTCTGTAGTTTGTCAGATCAGTTTTATTTCCCGCTTTAAATAATAGTGCGACTTTACTGTGCTTCATAAAATCAGGAAAAACACCATTCCTTATACAGTCATTGAAAATGAATGCTAGATGCGGAGCTTTATAGAATAGAATATAATTTTTCTTGACATGCCCCATAGATCAGTAGTATTTTTTAAGTTTAATAGTTTTAAAGAGTCAATAATATCTTTGGGGTCTATTTCCTTAAACCTGAAATTGACATTACTTGAGTATTGAAAATTAAACACAATACTCCCCGGGAATGCAGTGGAGAAAAAACAACAGCTTTAATTTGAACCCGCTCAGGCCGTTGACAGCTGGTACCAGGCTTGAACTTTAACATTTGACACTAATATACACAAACACTGCCGCGAGTATAAAGTTATAACAATTTTCAGAGGTATATATTAAGTTACTAACACATTTACAATAGTAATTAAAGCTTAAAATTAAGTGATTTTAAATTATTAGCCGGTAGTTTACAACGCCTAGCTACAAATGTTGCCAGCTCAAAAAAAAATCTAGACCATAAAGTAGCATTTTATCGGTTCTAAATAATTTAGTTCCCAGTGACGGTCCGATGATGTCGGCGGTGGATCGTCCGGTCTGAACTCAGCTATCAGCTGCACGCCAGACGATCTTACACACTCCAATCGCGCGCGACAGAGACGCGAGTGAAATGTGTGTGGGTGTGCAAGGTTTGGCGCGCACGCTACTTGATGCGGTCGATCCGTTTTTTGGCCCGTAGTTGATGTACAATAATTGCTTTATGACAGTAAGTGTATCCGTTACAGATGCCTTTGATTATCTGACTCATTATCTTCTCGGACTGTTTGAAGTCTTGCCTCATGATACGAACAACTATGTATTGGCAACTACTGTCTTGGGCACCGACCCTCGCCGCTTTGCAAATGCAATGTACTGCTCTTTGCTTCCAACCTGGTTAAAATGTCTAAAACAAAACAAAGTAAATTTGATAAATTACAATACAAATTGATTCAGAATAACGTGCCCAAAAGTCCAAGGCGCCGAAACAGCCCCCTTTTTTCATAGGCTGTTTTCAGATTATTCCATGCCTCGTAAGAAGTGGGAGTGGTTTTTTTAACATTGGAAAAAGGAAACGGCTAAACCATCAAACATTTTTGGTGAGTGCCCGTAGTTGTTTGTGGCCACTATGTTTTTTATGTATCTTCAAGAATTTATGTTTTTCTAGGTTTATTTGATGATTAGATTAGATACATTGATTAATATAATCGAACCGGTGATAGGTCAACATGTAGACATTCTGAAAATATTTGTTTCAAATTTACTCAGAAATAAATATTTTCCTTAGTACCCGTGACCTTTGCGCCCGTTTTTGAGCTCATTCTTTAGTTCGGTAACCTTTTTCTGGCCGTAATCCATAACGAAATCAATAAACCTTCTAAATACAATAGAATTAAAAAAAATTATGTTCATTACAAATCTGTACTATCTGACAGCCGTTTGGATCTGACGCCTACGAGGCGCCGCCTGGCGGCAGAAAAAATATTGGTTCCTGACATGAAGTATTGAGTTCAAAGTGGTTGATGTCAGTCGATTTCTCAGTTTATGTTTTACGATGTTTATTTGGCTAAACAATCGTTCCACTTCTGCGTTTGAATGTGGCAAAGACAGCACTGTGATGGCAAAATCTGCCAGGTTTTTGTAAGTATTAAAACCAGGTGCATCTTTAAATTTCAATACATTACCCCAAAATTCTTCTTATTTACAAAGCTTTGATTTAATGATAATGGTGAAATACGATTTCCTAGGCCAATCTACAAGAAATTTGTTTAATGAAATTCAATATGAGTCAAGTAGCCCATTTAGTAATGGTTATATTGCAGGTCTAGATGCGATGCCGGACTACCCGGCGTTCACGGACGTGTCGCACGTGGTGTGGATCAACAGCCACCTGCCGCAGCAGCACCGACACAAGTGGCGGTTCCTTTTCTCCACGCACATACACGGCGAGAGCTTCTCTACCATGACCGGTCAGTGACATCAGGGCTCGTAGGCTACTTAGGCTACAGCCTAGGGTGCGAGGATCAGGATGGGGCGCTATAATCGTGTCTTCGCATGCACTTTTAAACAAATGATTAGAAAAAGGTTGGGTGCAGCTCCATGCTCCGGTAGCTAGGTTTCCATATGTCTAATATTTTTTTGTACTTTGGAATTTAACTTTTTATTTCACTAAAACTAGAGTAAGGACCTATTAACCTATTACCTAACAGTAAATATGGACGATAGTCTGAAATAAATAATTTGAATTTGAAAAAAATATATGATTGAATATAACATACGAGCCAGGCCCCATTGGTTTCGACATTATGCGACGTTTCTCATATGGTTTTTATGACATGCCCCATCGATGCGTTGCATCGTCGCTTGCAACTTTCCAACGGAGCGATGGACAAGAAACGAAAGATTATGAGCTGCACTGAGGAAGCTCATACGCAAACCTTAGTTGCGATGTCGTGCGTCGACGCAACGTAGATTATAAAAAAGATTGCCTTGATCAGTTGCGACGACGCAACGCAGCGCAACATTGGGGCCTGGTTAAAGTAGCACTAGAACGGTTGCTGATCAGTGGTTGGTAACATAGGTCTGAGCGGAAATGCAACGGTATAGCAGATTTTGGTCCTTTAACACACGGAAAACGGATAACATATGGTATTTAATTTCATTTGTCAAGAATATTTTGCCGCGACATGCCGCCTCGCTTCTCTGCGACGTTGTCAGTTGTCACCATATGATATTACTCGTTGCAAATGACACTTTGGTTGATGTAGGAGAGCTTAGCATCAGCCCTGACAGGTTGACTTGACCGCAGAAAAACCTATGCTAAGGTCTTCTCCTATACTGAACTCTACTACATTAAAGTCCTCGACATCTTCTTATAAAACTAAATGACGCCCGCAACGCCGTTGCGTAAAAATTTGTTTTTGGCGTTGGAACTATACATTTCCGCCATAAAAAGAATCCTATGTCCTTCCCCGGGATTCAAAGTATCTCCATGCCAAATTTCTACGAAATCGGTTTATGTGTGAAGAGGTGATAGACAGACACACTTTAACAATTGAGTGGAAGAATCGGATGACTTACATTTACAGCTTTCGAGTAAATACAATTTTTTCCAATAAAATTACAACAAATTAAGTTATCTATTTCATTATCTATCTAGTATACATCAAATCCTCATTTTTTTAAATTTCAAATAAGTCTTCTTATCCTAAAGCGTCCATTTACGCAAAAATCCGGTAGATTTTTAAATGTTAGTTATCTGCATCTTCCACTTATGTCTTCAATTATCACATCACCAAAGTTAATGTGTGAAGAGGTAACATACATTCAGACGGACACACTTTTGCAATTCTCATATTAGTATAGAAGTATGGATTGTCGTATCTAATATCACCTTTATCACGTTTCAGGTCGCATCATCGACCAGGGTCCGTCGATAGTGATAGTGGAGGACTCCAGTGGGTACATATTCGGCGGGTACGCGCCCGCGTCGTGGGCGTTCGGCCCCTCGTTCGCCGGCAGCGACGACTCGTTTCTGTTCACGTGCGCGCCTCGCATGCGCGTGTACCCCGCCACTGGGTACAACGACCACTACCAGTACCTCAACCACCACACCAAGACCCTGCCCAACGGACTGGTGGGTTTGTTTTTTACCTTTTTTTTATATGGGCAAATGCTTTAAGGCTAGTCTACACGGCGCGTTGCGTCAGCGTAGAGCCGTTGCGTTGTTTTACATACTAATAACCAAAGTTTTTGTGGGTGTTCTTGGGGACTTGAGAATGGTTTAGATTCAACAATAAGCCCAGCAGGATAACGCTAGCCGCCCACAAGTATTACTATAAATACTAGTAGTACAATCTTATTTATTCAATATCGCAAGGCGTCAGCGCCATCTATGAATTGAGATGTACTGTTGAGATAATTTAACTTTATAGCTTTTGCGCATCACAACTTATAGATGGCACCAGCAATACAATACAATTTATTATTGTCTAAAATATTATTACTATTTTATTTTTAAATACATCTACACGTGTACTCAAATTACTATGCTAAAGCCCAAACCTAAAGCTCTTTTAGTTTTCCCGTAAAGTGTACCACAAACATCTACTGGGAGTGTGATATAGAGGGCCGGCCAATAATAAACGAGGCTTGTTTTCAGCTGATGGGCGGCCAGTTCAACTTCGGTGCGATCTGGGTGCCGGCTGAGCCGTTCGGTTCGGGCGCGAGCGCAGAGTCGTGTTCCACGTACCGCGGGTACCGCCGCCTCAGCAAGGATCCCACCTTCCACATCCGCTCGCTAGAGGTCTGGGGCGTCGGCGACAAACCTAAGCTCGACAAGGACGAGGTAAGTGAGATACTGTTCACGCACCGACCGCACGGATAATTGTAGTGAAGAAGACAGAAGTTAACTCAATAAGTAATTCTGTCGCTTTGGTGGAGGAAGTTCTTATTACAAAATAAATGGAAAATGTAATAAGAACTATATTGAATATCAGGTGGAATAATTTTTGTGCATAATTCATATGGAATCATTTTGCGTTACTTGTTTTTTATGTGCGGGACATGAACGGGACTGATTGCGGGGTTCGAAAATATCCGATATTTATAATAATAATATTTCGGACTAATTAGTCCATATTATAGCCTAAGAATTACAAATAAAAGTGTTATTATGATTAAGTGTTAGTAAAAAATATATATTTAACTTAACCTACTTCTTATTACTTGTGAGGTGTACACTTGTCCATTATATTTAATATGGACAATACATTTTTCCAGCTAACGTTCTGAGGATACTGTCGGTACTAATTTTAACCTTATAACCAATAATAAATTAAACTATGGGTTATTTGTTCCATATTTATTTTTTCTTTCTATAGTTCATTTATTTTATTATAATATATAGCAAGTTTGACAGTTTATAATAATATTGTATTGTTTTACTGCATTGTTGTTAAATATTTTCTTTTTTATATGTAGGGCCAATTTGATAATATGACCATGTTTTTGTACGCAGGTCCTGTTAATAAAGAGGTAGTTAGCTATAAGTCCAGTTTGACCTACACGGGGGAGGTATCTGCACGTATATCTAAGATAATGAAAAACAATGATATGCACGTCGCGTTCAGGACAAACAATACATTATAACATCATTTGTGCCATACTAAGGACCGGATTGATATGAAATATCTATCCGGTATATATAAGATCGATTTTCCTGAATGCGATGGTGTATACGTGGGTCAGACTGGACGAAACTTTGAGACTCGGTATAAGGAACACATCGCTGCTTATAGAAATGGTCATCCTGATAAGTCTCATTTTGCTAAACATCTTTTAGATTGTAATCATACCATATCCGGTGGCCATTCCTATAAAGTTTTACATAAATGCATTAAAGGCTTTCGGTTAAGCGTGTCGGAACAATTAGAAATAATAAAAGAAAAGAAAAACAATAGAGTTGCATTGTTAAATGACCAAACCTGTGTGACTACGTCACCGCTTATTAATTTGTTCGGGGGTACTGGTGAGGGTAGTGGGGTTAGTGGGGATAGTAGTGTATAAAAGGCGGTGATTTGGCTGGCGGCAGCACTTAACGGACGTTGTTCGTAGAGTCCACATCCTGAGGATGCCCCTGTGTTGGAGCGAAACGCGCGTCGAGGTTCTCAACCCGTATTTTTAGTTGCAGGTTGAGGTTAATATTTTGCGGAATATTGCCAAATAATCTTAATTTATTAAACTAGAAGTTTGTGGTACTGTTTTCGAACGCTTTTTTTTAAATAGCCAGTAGATAAATATTTTTAAATAATAATGTTAAGACATAATTTTAACAGATATCAGTAGTAGTATTGTGCTTATATACTTATATATTATTTTTTTTAATCAGGCTTTGGCCCACCACTGTATCTCTTGTGTCGCCTGGATCGGCAGCGGTATCCGAACACGAAAACTCTTTGATGTGATCTCAGGGAGCCCGAGGGACGTGCTAAAGCTGTCTTGGGACGCGCAACGTGATTAATCAGAAGAAAATAGGAGTAGGAAATACCAGTTTTTACCTCCCTATCCAAAGCGGGAGACAGCGCAAAGTTTCAATGACCGAAAGTCAACGAACTAAAGGGGAAGCACTAACTAAAGGGGAATAAATATAAATAATTACTATGACTATTATAAGGTAGATCTAAGTCATATTTGAATTAATTGTGTTGGAGTGTTTCCAATAATAATTGTGACAAAAACACTCAAAGGCACGGAAGTTATATACTAGACAGATGTAGTAGACTAGATAGAGTATAAACCTGTGAGTAATCAGGTGAGGGTGGCATGTTGGCCAAGTCTCCCCGTACCACCGCCTCTCCAAGCGCCTCGACAAACGCCTTCTCGCCAGAACAACTCTCCCACAAGTTGTTCCATAGCTCCTCTCTGAAACACATTATTAATAAATAAATATATATTCCTGTGTGCGTATGTTTGTCACTTAGCTCCTCCTAAACGACTAGACTAATTTTGATATTTTTTTGTGTGTGTGCAATGATCGGAGTTCAGTGAAACAGCTCGCTCAGAAAAAAAATACGTTAATTTTATTTAAGTCACTTATTTTTTAAGCAAATTGTACTAACTTTCTTGCTCCGATTAGTATAACAAACATTCAGACAAGTGTTTACTTACTAACCAAAAAAACGTATAAATTATATTATTTAATACCTGAGATCATATTGAAAACACAACTTGACGACTTGTACAGCTACATTCTTGTTGCTCAATATGTGTGGTCTGTCGCAGACGGTAGCTACGAAGTCCGTAGCTAGTTTCTTCGCTTCCGAGCCTTGGGTGGAACAGAGAAGCCTTAGAGCTTGCGGGTACCTTAAGTAAAGTAAGCATGAGCAATAAGTTAAGTGAACGGGTAGGTAAGTCCTTTAGAGGCACTACTTAGATTTGTCTGCATAATTTCCCAGGAAACGTCCATCGTATTTATCTTAATTTTGTAAGCGTTTAAAGAATGTATTTCTATTTGTGTAATTAATGTATTTCTTTTTTGTTTCCTTTTTTAAACCTCTTCTCGTTTTTTTTGTATTACAGTACCCGGTAATAAAGATCGCAGCACATCGACCTTTGGAAAAAGGCAATCGGCTAATAGGGAATATGCATGATTTTTAATTGTTTTTTAAATAAATCTATTGTTATTGAAAAACAATGTAGTCCTATCAGTTTTTTTATAGAATTGAAAATAACAAAGTTACAAGCCTTTAAAGTAGTCAGAAAGAGAGATCCGATATAGACTTTGAGTCAAAGCTGCTTACAAAGTTTATACTTAATTACGTTCTGAGAAAAAGAGATGGTAGATATCTTAAATCGCTAATATCTTACTTATTTTTTAACAAAAATCAGAGATTTTTCTCATTCTGTATATATTATAGTCCACTATCAAAATAATTTGTAATCAATAGATTTTGTTTCATACGCATATTCCCTATTTCGACTGCGTAGAGCGTTATTTCTGTCGCACGAAATACAAATAGTCCGATATCTATAAGGAGCTGTTACAACAATTACGATTCGGTTCTTTGTATTATTCTTCTTATTCTTTGTATAAAATACACCCATTTTTCTATAAGTGATTATAGTACAATTTATTTTTATTACAAATTAGTAAAATTGGGATTGTTACAGCTATATATATATGGACGCAGCCGCACTCCATCGTATTTGAACAACGACTGTCGAAACGTCACCTTCGTAAGCAGAGATAACGCTACGAAGCTGACATTAGCTGTCTGTCTTATTTAAATTCCTCCAAAATAGCAGGTTGTTTCTCAATTCGACCGTATATATGTTCTTTTTTCAAAGGTCGATGTGCAATCTTTTTGTAAACATTTAATTTACTACTTTTTCGGCCTGTAAGAAGAAACTGCTCCCAGCAGTAAGGTCCTCGGGGACCTCCGGATCGGACCGGACCGAATCGACTATCGGGCTTTCTGTTAACCTTTTAATTTTTGTGTTCAAATAAAAAGTTTTATTAATTACCTTCCCCCTACTATGAAGGTTTGGGCTCGAGCAACGAGATCTCGCGGCTTCACTCGTAGCACCCCGCGGCGACCGAGCAGGGACAGGGAGCCCTCCGACACGCAAATACCGCCTAAAGCGCTCTCGCCCGCCTTGCACATAGCGCGGGACACCCTACCATCTGTCCAGTGACCCTAAAAATTATGATTAGTATTAGCTGATAAGTCGTCGTGTTACGTCAAAACCTGGCGACAGGTCACGACTCACATTTTGATATATTCCGGTATCATTTTCTTTCATGGTACATAATAGTATTATGTACAAAATTTCACGTCGTAAATAATAAATATTCATACTATATAAATATTAAACGCGAAAGTGTTTGTTTGTCTGTTACCTCTTCACGCTAAAACCACTAAATCGGTTTTGCTTTTTGTAAGGAGATAATTTTGAGTTGAGGAACATAGGAAACTTTTTATCCCGGAAAAAAACGGGATAAAAAGTTTCTCCTCAATATCAACTACAACTGGGAGAAATTTCATACTTTTATATCTACGCGTCTTTCTTAAAAAGGAGTACAAAGTTTTCCGCTCGCGCATTTTTATATAGATTTATTAGGCTGGTATTCAAGAACAAATTTAGTACATACCTTAAAAAAAGCGGATGCATACACTGGTTCTATTTGAGACAGGTCAAGAGGCTTATCATATTCATCCCCCCACAAACGAAGATTTTCATTAGAATCAAAAATTGCCAAGCTCCCTCCAAGCCACCCTAACCACAGGGGTGTTGTTTTTAGTTCCATGCGTTGGAAAGGTCGAATGTTTATCGACGTTCCGTTAACTGAGACCATGAGCCATTGCATTATGCTCGCACGTGCGGATACTAATACTTTGTTATCCAATGCACACCATTCCAGTACTGGAAGAACATCGGAAGGTCCATCGAGACGGATTCCCGCCGCTCGACCGCCCGCTACAATTATGACCCTGGACAGCGTAGCCAGGGCCAGAACTCTCGCATCCCTCGCCGACATGGCTACGACCTCGCCTCGAGATCCGGAAAATATGCAAGATACTTTAGCTGAGCGGACCCCTAGAGGCCTCGAGAATTTTATAAGCCAAACCGAGCCTCCAGTATCTAGAGCCAATCCTGATGTTCCGGCCCACGTGACTCGCAGGGTGCCCCAAGTGTCACCGCCGAGAGTTAGGCGCCTGAGTACTACCCCTCGTACGCTTTCATACTGTATAACATTTCCGCGCGCGAAACCTGCTAGAAGACGCGTGCTGTCTTCATTATATGATAAACAGGTTACGGCACCATTATCACCATGCATGTCACAAACCCAACGCAATATCTGTTCGTGGAATGAAAGTAAATGACCATGTGCTGTTCCAACTGTTAAGCGTCCATTAGAAGCTACACTCAGTGCAGTCGCAACACCAGCTGATGATCTCTCCTGCAACAAATTAGTTCACCATATTGTCATGCATTATACAAAAATATATCACACTCATCACCTGGGGACCTAAAATGGTTGTTATAGCAATATTGCAAAGGAATTGTTCTACAATTCGTTTTAGTATATTTTGTTCAAAAATCGAAATTTGAGAGACTATACTTTATAATACTTTATAATATGCGATAATTAAATGTAATGAATAAATATATCCTATGGAATTCCTAATTTTTAAAGTATTTAATAACTTGTATAAAATATTACTTTGGACCTGTTCACAGCTTGCTCATCAGTATCGGATAGTCTATCCACAATTTTTATTGACATATTGTTAAGAAAAGTTGTGGATAGCCTATCAAAAACCCTTAGTTTTTAAATGAAATTGGTACTCACTTGAGCTTGAGTCAGTTGTTGAGATATAGCCTGTAAAAAATCTACTTGCAGGGCTGAGGATGTTGATGTTGACTCCTCATATTCCTTTTCAGGTTTTTCCAGATCCACATCTTCAGCAGACAAGACTTCAGCTAAAGTAGGAGCCTCACTTGTAGGTAAAGCATACTCCACTTCATCCAACTGTAATTTAATATGATTTGTATGTATCTTTCATTTATATCATTGTATTAGCAATAAGAAGATATCTCAATAGTTTTGTTATTATAACTTTTAGAACAATGCTTTGCAATGTTAATGAGAGTTCGTTTGTTGAGGGTGGGACAGTTTTTAGGTGTGTGTCCTTTGGGTAAGTATCATAAAATCTTAACATATTTACCTCCTCGAATTCGACATATTGTAGGCTTTCTACTGATTCTAAATCCGAGTCCAAGAGAGATTGTATTGACGGTGCTTTTAACAAATCCATGGTGTCCAATCGTATGAATTGTGTTGTTTAAAGTGTATACCAAAAATTATTTAGATACGGCAAGTGACCGATCTACACACGCGTCAGTAACATAATATATAATTTCTTCAACTCCAAAACTTCGGTTTACTAAAACACTTAGTTGATAACGGAAAATCCAAGCACAATTAAACAGTTCTCGAAAAATTTTCGAATTTTTGCGACAACCGGAGTTTTATTTGACAATTGATTTGACATGACATATTGTAAAAGGGGGCGTATTGTAAACAATAATACGTCACTACGTCAGTAACGAACGTTCTTCTTATATTTTTGATTTTTATTATTTATTTATTTAGCGCTTCGGCCATGGCCAGTGTGAAGTAAAGGCGGGAAACTAATTTTCTTGTTTCAATAATTTTTAGCAACGCTTTATAAATTTCGCCAAGTCTAAAGTCTAGTCAGAGTAAAGAAAAAACGTCAATACAGTCAGAGTCAAGTCAGTCGATTGAGTAAAGCGGTAGAAGCTTTACTAAAATTTCCAATGGAGTTTTGGAGGGATACATAAAATAGTACGCCCCTATATCACTTGCCCACACTTGTGTATGATAACGAATATTTAATGCTTGATATTCTACCACTATAACGCTTTAAAACCCAAAACAACACAAATTTAGCGAAGAAATACAAAAACACAACATCACTTTTTCCCGCCAAAACTCATTACGTGGTTTTCAAGAAAAGTAAGAAATCCAGTGACTTCTGACTTGGTTGGTTTCACCGGTTTTAAGACAAGTAATTATTTAAAGTCATTAGAAATCATCTAATTAACTTCCTTTCATACTTTCTAGTTTCTACGGACTTAAGAAGTTAGGATAAATTATAAATATTTATCAATCCCAAATTATAAGCTTAGCAAATAAGCTTTTATTTGAAAAAATAATTATAGCAAACCCCTATTTCAAATCTAATGATAACCTGCCGGAAACGTAAGTTTAAATAAGTTCATATTAGGTTTCCGAATTTTTTATCATGATATTTATCTAATGTGGAATTCGTTGTGTTTGATAAAGGTCGTCTCAAAAATAGAAAAAAACCGCCGTTAAAAGATTGTGAAAGCATTTAGGCTTTTCCCTACAAGCTTACACCAAACCAAATATTGTTAATTTAAATGCTGAGTAAAGGTATAGATACATTAAATTACAACTATTCTTATTATTGTAAGCGATTGATAAGTTTTTACTTATTATACTATACTAAGGTAAGGTACATAACAATAAATTTTGAGAACAATATCAAACTAAAAATATTTATTTTTATGTATACAATAGTACTTAATATTTATATTTATGTTAACAAACTCTTGTAAGTCGTGTTTTCCTTTCTGATAATAGTATCAGCTATAGAGCTCCGGAACGCATGAACCGATTTTCACGGTTTTGCGTTAGTTTTAACGGTCTCCGGCTCCGTCAGGTTTACAGCAAAGAAAATTTGGGAACAAATTTGTACACAAACAAAAACAAAAACTAATTCTTAATCTGAGATATATACCCTTTATTTGTGCTTGCAACTAGCAACGTAGTATCCCTTACTAGTCTGTGTCTTAATATAAATACCCTTTTACAGAATAAAGTATGTATACCTCTTATTAGTGGTGTATATATATATAGAGTCTCACTGTCGCTGACGCTGTCCTGCTGGGCTAAATTTTCTCTCTTGAACACACTTGAAAAATTTCATCAAAGTTGGTCAGGAAAGTTGATTAGGAAGG
>JAOTAV010076237.1:0-12951 GCA_026546445.1 Cyclargus thomasi | reverse complement strand
CATTAAAAACCGAAATAACACAAATTTAACAAAAAATACAAAACTCACAACGTCACTCTCTGAAATCCCCGCCATAAAACCCCGTTTCCTTTTTTAAACATAGATACTACATTATATTTGTGAGCGTCTGTAGTAGCGAAAACACGATATCTTAAAATTTTCTCGATAAAAAATTACAAAGATGCCTCTTATATTTAAGCATATTTCTTTTACTTATTGCATATTTATTTACCGAGTTTTTGTAGAAGCAGATTTTTTAAATTTTATATATTTATCGAGTTATTTAGAAAATAATTGTTTTCGCGTCGATTCCGCGTCCGTTCTGTTTCACCTGGCATATGAATGACGGTCGTAAGTGTGAAGAGAGGAAGGCGATTTTTATTCGCCCCTTAACCGGATCTGGAGGCCAAAATCCTCTACAAATTATTCCTTATCCCTAGTCACTTTTCAAAATGTGTTCAGTATTTTCGCCATGACAAACAAACATTCACATTGATACTAATAGGTGATTTGCTTTAATGGCATTAACTGTTAAGTTGACGCTCAAGGTTAAAGGTCAAACATCATTGACCTGTCCTGTAATTGCACAGTATGTTTACTGTTTGAGTCCTTTCCTGGGACGCGGTGAACGCCCGCGCGGTACATCAAAGCTTAAAAGTTTTTACCGTTTCTGCGTATTGGGGGAACTTGTTAGTCTCTTTACAGTTTGTAAAAGGCGATGAACTTAAGTGTGATTTCATCTAAATCGATTCAGTCAGAGGTTACAGACACCGATATAAGATTTGTGAAATTAACGTGTCTTCTTATTACAAATAGAGGTCGCCTTGTGATCTGATAAATGTTGACACACATCGTGTAGAGGAGCTATAAAGAATATAGTTTTTATATCTCAATTCAATCACAGACTTCAATTTGGCATGAATAAAGGCCTCGTTATAAGACCGTTAAATTTTATTAAAAAAAAACGGAAGTCAACCATAAACAAAAGAGTATTTCGTGTATAATTATTGTGTCATGTCAAAATATTGTAGTGTGCGTGTTATAGTGTGCGTACTGTAGTGTGCATAGCGTTTTATTTATTTATTATAAATATGTCCAAAATTAATGCAGATTCTTAAAATGATATTGGTATTCCCCGCTCCTCCTCCATGTTCATACTTCCATAGTAATATGATATACTGGTTGGTGCCCGCAACTTCACGTCATATATCACGCGGGAACCGTACATTTTCCCAGGATAAAAAGTATTTTAAAAGTTGCCCAGACCTAATAGCTATTAAACAAAAATTTTTTCAAATCCGTCCAGGAAGTATTGGAAAATTAACGCGTACAAACAGACAAACGGATAAATTGACAAACAGACAACTTTTTGTCTATCGATATGTGTTCTATTACTGTTCCTTAGCACCTCCAGATAAATTATATTGCAAAAACATGAAATGTACAGACACACTAATATATATATATATATATATATATATGTATAGATTCCCTCATAAAGGCCGGCAACACATTTGCGACTCTTCGGATGTTACGAGTGTCCATGGGCGACGGCAGGTGCTCTCCATCAGGTAACCCGTCTGCTCGTTTGCCCCTATATATCATAAAAAAAAAAGATACTATACTCGTACCTGTCAGCACGCAGATACCTTGTAATTTAACGTTAAAAAATTACCAAAAAAGACTTAATTTTATACATTGAGTGTGAGTTTACGGTTTTCAAATAAACACTGTAAATTAATAAGTTTTCACTCCTCAAATCAATGAGCTATCTAACCTGATGCAGAACATTATCAATAATTGATGTCAGCCAAAAGGCGCGCCATGTCGGTTGTGGGCCGTGACAGACAGACAGACAGACGCTAACGATGACTGATCCTCATTAGTACGGGTTTGATGACTGATAATTTCCGAAATTGTCGTGTTACTTATTCAGAGCCGACTGTGACGGAAAGGTCGTGTTTTAGTGATCGTTAGAGCACAGTCAAACATTAAATTACCCTTTCTCTTAGCTTAGCAAACGGTATCTTTTGTTAACAGGCGACTGTGTCGATGCAAACGCGCATATTTTGTAGCGAACACACGACCATGTTGACATTGTTTGTACATTATGTTCCTACCTACCCGCGGCTTATTAGAGATTAAAAAGTGTTAATCCAGGATACCAGCTAGCTCCATGCCAGATTTTATCGAAATCGGTCTAGCCGTTTTAGAGTGAAGAAGTAACGAACATACACACTCACAAACTTTCCCATTTATAATATTAGTAAGAAGCAAGATAAGCACGTTTGTGTTGTGATAACACTCACACATAAGTCACCATTCATACCAACAATACTAAATTCGCTTCATTCGTTCCATGATGCCCAGACACACACACACACACACATCCCAAAAAGAGATATGTTCTCTTTTTGTGTTGGTGGTCCAAAATTGTTTTTTATCCGACCAACTATCGTGACCAAAACCTCAGATATAATCTACGTTATGCTTATTTTGACGTCAAATAGCTAATTCGCCCGAGTGCTTAGCTTAAAGTGGTCTGGGCTAGTATCGATCGTGAAGCACAAATTTCATACTTAATTATTCAAGCTAATCCATGAAGCTACTTGTTACAAACGAGGACCTACGTAGACTGATGGTGCGCTCTCGAGGAGTTAAACCACTTTGAATGATCTTACAAGTAAGAAATAATAATAAGGCATTTTTGTATCAGACTCAAAGCCAAATACATCAAAAGAAGAGCCTGAAAATATTGAAGAAGTGCACAAGAGGGAAAATTTTGAGGTATGAGAATCAGATTTCTAAGTTGGTGGGTTAGAAAAAAAGGTAACTTTTAGGTATTGGAATGTTATACGAGTATAATTTGTCAGATTAAGAGTGGGGGTGTTAAAAATATACCAAAGAACACTTCCATGTAAAGCACTAATGATTTAAATATAAGGTAAGCCTGTAATTACATACAACAACAAAGCCTCATATTTCCGTAACCAAGCTTCCCAGATATTGTATGTCACAAACAACTAAATGCTTTCTCAGTGTAAACATTTTTCAAAGCATTTTCTTTTTTATATCCTTAAAATCACAGTAGCTTCTTATCCTACTGCTAAAATAAATGATCTAATTATTTATTTTACTGTTTTACGTAATTAACAAGGTCTCGACGATGCTCGTTACAACAAAATACCTCTCTCACCTATAGTGCATAGGTGAGAGAGGTATTTTGTTGTAACGAGCTCGTCATATACGAGTACTCGTCCTCATACCCAACATCTGGTCGATTTTGACATTTTGATGCCATCATAATCAGAAAAAAAAGCTCTATTGACGTGTATTACAAAATTTCATGTAGCTTTTATAGTCATTGAGTTATTAAAATTAATATTGCCATTATGAAGTACCAAGCCCATAGACAAAATTGCCGTGTTTTTTGCTCCTAACTCAAAAAGTAATTTTTGTGGATAGCGACATTTTAGCTTGAGGACGGCAGCACGGTATTTCCAAATTGAAATTTTCTGAGTTTTAATTTTTTTATTTATGTCCCAAGAAATTGGTGTAACATAATTGTTTACACAGATGACATGTTATGTATAATTCTAAATAATATTATTTAGTCGCATCCAAGTAATTATTAAAACAAAACCGACGAGCACCTAACTGTTATAGCCGAACAAATTACATTTCGTATTATCATCGTAAAGTTTAATCGGAGCGAATTTGGTTACAGTTAATTATTAGGAGGCAGCTTAATTAACACAAGATATTTTTAAGTGGCTAATTGCTTATCCTCGGCGTTGAACATTGGGCAATAATTGGGTCGGACCGAGAGCAGATCCGAAACCATTGAGGCTGACTACTAATTAATATTAATATTTATATGTTGGGATCTTCGGTTTGGTACAGAATATTTTAGCTGAAAATGTATTGTGTAAAATAAATAAAATATTGTTCTTATATAAGAACTGTTCCGACAGAATAATATGTATGACAACATATCGTACATATTTTGTCAACACCGTTTGCTCTGTACGCAACGCGGAGGGTTACCATGGTTCCTGGCCGTGCTACTCTGTCAGTTGGCCGTCAACGCCGGCGGCGGTAGTATTTTTACCTGTTCCCCGCCCCATCCCACATTCCTAAAGTGCAGTACAGCGGTTGTGTTCAAGCTATAATAATCGTCTTATTTTGTCACACCGGTCGGTCGATACATGCAGCGCGTACGATGCCGACAAATATGCGATAACCTTTCAACACTGAAGTAAAATTGACAAATTGCTAACTACGGGACCTCCTAAGTAGTTCATACTTTATAGTCGAGGCAGTATATCAGTAATTTCGGCGATACATCGTTTAGATTCCATTGTCGGGATAATAAGGTACAAGCGAACCCTGTTCTATAAAGCATTCACGTTCCCTTAAATGCTTTTAATGTTGCAATTAGGTATCATTTAAACTTCTAACGAAGCTCTATTTTCCATTGTAAAAAGTAAGCGAACAGAATTTTAAAATTTTGCTTTGCAGCTCTCATTATTTTGTACAAATTCACACGCGCGTTAAAAGATATTTTCGTTTAGCCGTTTATTGCTACACATTTTCTATCTTAGCTTTGTTTTAAATTATTTTGCTAGCAATGCTTTTATTTATTAATTTACCATTTATTTCAGGCACATAATATGCCCATATTTTTAATATATTACAAATACATTCTGGAATATTGAAAACGTCACACGATAGAAAGGTACAGCGAACCTTGATTAGTTAAACACTGTCCAAATATTTGCATGAATAACGGGATTACAGACTTACGAGTACATATACAGAGTGTAACAAAAGTAGTGTAGCTCGGGCGCTTGTCCATACAAATCACGAAAAATTTTTTTCGCTTTCAGCGCTGCTTCTTTCACAGTAAATTCTATAAAAAGCACACACGATCCTTAAAGTTTTATCACTTACTTTTGTTACACCCTTTATATTTATAATTAACACTAACACTAAATTAAATGGACAAACGACATTTGGCAGATCAACTTGAGGTCTAATAAAGTTCGTAAAAAAGTCGGGAAACTCTTTCAACATTTAAATCACTCTGTTTGGCTCGCAATATTTTCAACCGGGTGAACAATTACAATGTAAACAAGTTGATAATCTGCAAAGTCAACCATTGTTTTGTGTTTTATCACCGTAATACAATAAAAAGTAATGTTCGAATAATTATAATTAATAAATACATTCTATTTAACAACAATTAACGAGAAATCAAGAGCATTTAGTTAAAATTATTTATTTGTAATGTTACACGTGCGTACCGACAAAATATAATACTATATTCATCGTAAATGTAATACAATATCAGTTTAAGCTTATTATTTGGAAATAATGATACGACAACACAATGCAATGATGTCTGATTTTAATGCGTTATGAGTTATTAAGAATGTACTTTGTAAATATTTATAGGGTTTACACAGGTTTACGTTGTGTAAACTACGTTTACACTACTGGTTTAGGGTCTATAATATTATTTTTTTATTTTATTAAATAAAATACTTTAAGCAAATTTATTATATATTTATCTTCAAACAACAACTAAGTAGCTGTTTTCACTTCAATGTCAATTGTTAATACGTATTCTTTTTTTTGTGAGATCTTGTATCTAAATTCTATCGAAATCGTGTAGATGATAAAAAAAACAATTAACACCTAAAAACCTCGAATATTGTTTGGTCAAAGTAAGTGAACAACTCTATAAAGTTTGCGAAGTAAACGTCTTATCAGGAAAGTTTCAGTATTGGATTCTTTCTATTATCGAAGTTAGATGCAACCGGCCGACCAACTTAACCGATTCCAACTAAAAGTACTTGAAAGACGTGCGAGCCCCGAAACTACTAATCGAATCTAATAAACCTAATTTTATTCTAAACCTTTATAGCAGTTAAATATTTTATGGAGGTTTGAACGAAGTATACCTCGTATATAGGCGTTCTCGTACAACTTTCCGATTTCAAATTATATTAACAGGAGAAACGCTTAGTTATAAACAGATATGATATCAAAATTTCAGGACATACCCAAATATTTTATTTACGCGAAAAATATTTTCGTACTCAAGCATAAAGGTCACCTTTCATTAATGATGAGTACTTTGTATAATGTTTATTATCTGCGTTACAAACCATACTGAAACTAATCACACATGCAAAATATCATTATGTGAATGAACATAAACATTTCTTCTAGAACAAATTACACTTTAAACTATAATCTCTAGACTACAGCAAAACAGATGCTGTAATTTTAATTCTCATGAATTTTCAATACCAGCATATTAACCTCGGTTTGCAGGATACGGCGAGGATGGAATCTAGACACGCGGCATGGTGTCAAGCCAAGTACTGGCTACCCGCGGCAAGGGCAATAGAACAAGAACCATTTGGTGCCACTGTCAAATTTTATTTTAAAAAATCTGTCACAGTTACAGAATTCTTAGAAAATGTCACACACTCACAGCATGAAAAAATCTCGCGAGCCCTCCTTCTCTAATTTTTACTCTAGCATTGAAACCGTTATTAGCTGATATTAAAAACTAAATACAATTATACCCCGCTTAACGCGACTCTACTTTACGTGATTTCGCTGTAACGCGAATACAAAAATCTTTGACGGCCAATACAAAACGGAAAAATCAAAATAAAAGTTCCAAATATTATGTTAAATAGTCTTTAATAACTTATTATGTAATAAATACTTCATAAAACTGATTTTGATACTTTTTCAGCCTAATAAATGTATACTATACCCGTTATACGCTTAGTTCGTATAGTTAATTGTAAGGTAATTTCAAAAATCTTAAATTGGGTAAGATTTAACTTGATCTATTTTTAAGGCTAAAAAATTCAACAGAATGCATGAGGTAACGAAAATAGGCCCAGTCAAATATAAGCTACTTTGATATCTTTTAAATTACAGCAGTTGTAATAGGTATCTAATAAGATATAGAAATTTTTTTTTTACAGTTTTATACTTGTTCATAATAAGACTTTGTTCCTATAAATATATATTTGGTTTTTGTAATCATCTTGGCATTCATTTAGATCTCCATCCTTTTTGCGGCGAAGTCCACAACCAGGTGCTTGCAACTTGGCTTTCTTTTGTTAGATTTGTGTTTTTGGTGGGATTAAATTTTAGAGATCCTGGCCTTAAATTTGCATTCGTCTATCTTGGGTTTATTTAAGCATGAAAATTAAACATCTGAATAAGTAAAGAGCAAAGTAAATCGATACAATTCGTCGAGCTTACGATTTGATGCAAACGAAGGTATAATTGCAAATGAAATTTCAAATAAAAAAATTTAATTTTTTTTTTCATATTCTCGCGTTATTGACACCTACACAATATTGCTTTTGAGTGCAAAGGGAATTTTGGTTTAACCCGAGCGCGTCAGATTAAAGTTAGGGTTAGCCTTTTACAGATTAAATAACAGATTTCTAAGTTATTTCGGTACTTAATTTTTTTTAAGTATAGCAATGTCGTCGATACTGTGTCGTGTGTTAAGATGGGGGTGTTAAAAATACGTCAAAGGACACTGCCATGTAAATTAAGCCTGTAATAACACAATAATAAAGCCTCAGATATTATCGATTAATAGGATTTGAGTGTATTTGCGTAATGAAACTGAGATTTTCTGTAATGCACAACGAAACACTTTATTCACGTACCAGAGGAGAAAAAAAAAGAACATAGACAATTTTCTATAGGTGGTGTTGCCATTTATGAAAATTGACATAGAATATTATCTATAATATATGCTAGGTATATAAAATTATATACCTAGCATATATTCGATATAATAATTTTTTTAAAAGAAATTTCTTTTTAAAATTTACACACAAAGTAAAAAAAACTAAAAAGAAACTAGAAACTTTCTACACTTTTCATCGGGTACAATATTATATAAAAACCAAGCTATCTAAATATTAATTTGCTGCCTTTTCAGTGGTAATAAAACTTGAAAACAAATCTTTTGATACAGCATTTGCCAACGCCATATCAAAAGAGGGATATAGTGCTCCATTTAGGTGTTTTTGTGAAATAAAACTGCCGGCCGAGCTGCGACGGCCACGCGCGGCGCTCTAGACCGTTCCATTGCGCCTGTTGTTTCACATTTCATTCGATGGCCGTCTGAAATTGAAAAACCTTTGATTGGCTGTAGTCAGGGCTGAAACGAATCGCCAGTTACCCGTCCCCGACAATTTCAAAGGTACGCTAAAGTCAGATAGGATTGAACGTTCGGCTGTGTTCTTTTTGTTATAACTTGTAAAACGTTTTCACTGCGACTTCACAGACACTTTTTTGCAGGAACAGCATAGTAAGAATTGTAATACAGTCATCTAGTAGAGCTGCAGGTTAAAGAACCACCTGATGACTGAAGCGTAATCGAGTTTATCCTGAACCATAATTTATTCAACCGACCGAATCTACAAATTCAACAATAAAACATTTAAAAGCAAAGTTGAGAGGTTTAAAAAAGTTGTGTATTGACAATAAAATTGAATTAGCTGGCGCGAGGCTATGTCTGTCGGTAATCCGATTGCGGTCTCGACCCCCACTTGTTCCCGAAACTTCCACAGCACTCCGCCCCAGGACTTACCGCTACTGAAGGCTTTATAAACACCACGGCGAGTACAGACTATTTTCTTTCTAGATTGTTCTCGTGATCTACTTCTAACTCGACGAACTTTTTATTACTAACAAGATATTGATTCTGAGCGCCTGACCACCGTTAGTCTGTTTTCTGTACTGATAAAAAAAACCTTTGATCATGCGTTATATACTCAATTGAACATTATAATTGGAAAAAGCTGTAACTAACTAAAAATTTATATAATTTTGGCTATCCTTCCTTTTAAAACGGCTCACCCGTTTTTCATCATCTAATTGCTTAACATGTTTGAAAACCTCCACACGTACAAAATAAATTGAAATTGCTTCATTTAGAAACTATGACGTCATAAACAGACTATAAAGGCAGATAAAAGACAGATACAGAAACGAACTTATAACACCGCTCTTTTGTCGAGGGATAAAAAAGAATTATATACGATGGAATTGAGAAACCTTCTCCTTTTTTGGAAGTCGGTAAAAAATATATTGAGTTTTGATTTGATAATGCACTTTCAGTCGACAAAATTATTTTTTCCAAAAGTTTTTTCGTGTATCACAGGACAATTTTATGATCTCTACAGGCTTTAGAGATACAATCCCGCTAAGAAGCCCTATTGAATCGATATTTTCCTTTTATCTCTGCCTTTACTTTGTTTCTAGCACTAGCAATAAAAGATTTACATTCAGTACACGTCTTTGAGAAATAAGACTAAGTCATAAAGCGAATGCTCTCGCTAAGTAGATGCTTAGAATAGTCTTTTTAGTTTTAACTTTAAGACCAAAAAGCTGTATTTTTCCGTATACATAATAGCGTAAAAAAAGTAAAATTATATCAGCTATATGTATATATGACTAAGGTATTTTATGACGTTAATAAATTCTTAGATACTACGGTAATTGTGTTTTATAGTAGAACGTTGTCATCTAGAACTATTTCTAAATAATTCGCTTTTAACATTCTTGGAAAATGTAAATAATATACTTACGGATCGTTACCAAACTCTAGAGTTTCACTTAACTATCCTCACGTATGAAACAAAAATATTTTACGCTAAGAAGTTAATTACGTAACAAAGGTGGCTTGCCTCACTTCGCTCGCGAAACTCTGTAACGTTATTTACATAACAGGATATGCGCCTCAATGTGATAGAATACTCGAACAACAAACTCTCGATACAGCCTCACTTCGTCTCGCATTATAAAATATGTAGATAGGTTACGGGAATTGATTCAAAGCACACAAGAGTTGAACAACTGTCTGTGTAGGCTTGAGATTTCGGCAATAATTTCCCGGGAGAGTTCACCTTTATCTCGCAATACGGAAAGATTTTAGTTACCGAAACAAACATAACTTAATAATGCTAAGTTTTGTTTCGACTTCAAATCAACGATACATCTCTGTGAAACCCCAGAGGCATAAATCTTGAAAAGCGCCGTCAGGATCGGGATAAAATCTAAGTAGAGTTTAAAGTAGTTTAAACCGAATATCTCCGGGGATGAAATTATGAATAAATTGGTGGAATTTGTCAAAGACATAGAGGACATAAAACGTTATTGCTTCTCTTAAGAATATTGCCATTACAACTGCTAATTCTTCACTTTGTTAAATAGTAGTTTGAAATTTTAATTACCAGTTAGGAGTTTAATAATCAATGACCGCAGCATTTCCAAATTTTCTAATTATAACCAACCCTTTACGGAAAGCCGAAATATAATTTGTGGAATACATTTTTTTTAAAGAGCCTAAACTGTCCCACTGCTGGGCAAAGGCCTCCTCCAAGGTCTAAATTAATTATTGTTAGTATTAAATTTTCCTAATTTTTTAACAAAAACTGGATCCAAAGTGTACTAAAATATTTTTAGTGAAAGAATTGCTATAATTGGCAATCGTAAAGCTAAGTGGAACGTAGAATTTATATACATTTTAAGAGTCTTTTTTTTGGCTTTACAGTTTCTCATTTGTATGGAAATGCGATTCGGTCGCTAGAGGCTTCGCCGCAAAGGCTTCCTACAGTAAGTGTCAAATACGAAGAGTTGACGCGTATTTTGCAGTCCAACTGCTAAATAAAATATGATTTTATATTTTTAAGTTTTTTTTAATAACTAACTAACCTTACAAATATAAATTTATGTATACATTTACGATGTAGACGTACTGCAGTGTCGCCTAGTAAGAAGATGAAAAAACTTAAAAAAACGTTTGTTATATGAAAACCAGTTTTATATATTTAATTTATTCTGTTTTTAGTATTAGTAGTTACAGCGGCAATCTGTGTAAGTAAATTTCAGCTCTCTAGCTATTACCGTTCTTGAGATACAACCTGGAGACAGACAGACAGACAAACAAACAGGCATCATAGTCTTAGTAATTCGGTCCCGTTTTCACCCTTTGGGTACGGAACCCTACTAACTATTTATATGGGCTGTATTTTATTGCCCGAAATAATTATTATTATTATTTATACTGTAACAATGATTTCTTAGTAATCAAAACAAAAATATTGTGATAATTATTTACAGTACATTGTGCCCCTTTAATTTTATTATTGAGAAAGTACCAGTGATTTTTAGTTTTCTATACAGAAGTTTAAAAAGTTACTCTTTCAGCGCTGCAACTTTAACAGAAATCACTATTAAACACCCTGAAGTACCTCTTTGTTTTGAAATATCCTGTATATACTAATGAAATACCCTAATATACCTACTAAGTGCTTACAAAAATTATATTTACATTCATAAGATAAGTAACACATTCTAATTAAAACCTTATTATCCTTATGAAATTATTAGTCCAAATCATTATGTAGAGTTCGTTGGATACACCTTTATCAAAGGTAACGTCACTTAATTGAAGCAATCAGTATGGCCACGTATTTGCCGGTCGATTGAACTTTATTATTATTATCTAATTAAGTGTAATATTCTAAGCACCTTGACATAATAGCATTTTAGCTTTGCGTTCATGAAATAAGTTGGGTTTATTGCAACGTGGCGCAGAACGCAGCAACGGATTAAAATGTGAATCTTTTAACGTTCTGTAGCATTATTCTACCATTTATTTTAGACGGTAAAGCGTATGTCAGAAACAGTTAGTTATTCTATGTAATAGTAAAACAATAGAATATATATTTCTTACTATAATATAAAGACTTTTTAAGTGTTAGGTGAATAGGGAACCACTAGTGTGTCTGCGGTCATAAAATTGTATAAAATTAACTAAAAATAAATTTCTCTAATAAAATACTTGGTAAGTGAGGGTAGAACAACACGGGGCGGTAATTAATATATATAACTTGGTCTACGTTGACTCCATCATCACGATCACGTAACTTAAATAGAAATTTGAAAACATTCTGGACTTTGAAGCCACACATATTGAGATATGTGTGGTTATATAATTAACATAACAATAAATAACATTGTTTGTCGGGCTTAAGCCCTACTCGCTAAAACAATTTCGCTGAAATCTGCTAGAGATACTTAAAATCCGCGGAATAGGCATTAGACATTATGTGTCGCATAACAAATATTATTAAAAAAAATTGGGCCAACTTTTTGTCCATAAGATGGTCGCAGTCACACAACAGTATCTAATTGTTCTATTATCCCTAAATCGTAATAAAGTAACAAAATAATTACCTAATTCTCAATATAGAAACGTTTTATTGACCTCTAAATTCGTTTGAAACTTCACCGTTGTAATGATACCAATGCTACAATTTTATATTAAAATTAATGAAATCCGGTGATTCCAAATCGCGAGTGTAATTTAGCTTAAACTGAACATTCTTTGGTTTGGGAGTTAATTTAAGTTGAAAATTTGTTTTGTTTTCACTTGGAGCCGTTGCTGACGGGCGGAAACTTCTTGTTTTCATTACTCGAATTCTTTGCGATTGACGTGCCGTGAACTTGGAGAGAATTATTTATTCAGTAGACCGACAGTCGCCGCGCTGCATAAGAATGTCTTAAGTGAAATAATAGCACAATGGAACGTATAGGTTAAATGATAATGTATATTAAGTGGATTCTAGGAAACTTTGTTATTGCACATTTGAACAAGCTATATAATATTATAGACCAATTACTTTATAATTCCTCAATAGCTTATTGAGGGTACTGACTATCGCCACAGGTCCGTGATCTAATCGTACTGTTTATTGTTTTGTTATGATATTATTCTGATGAATTTGTAATACGGATAATGTTGTTTGGTTAAATTCTGGTAAGCATAATATTTTAATATAATATGTATGCATATTATATAGCATAATATTATTTTAATATAATGTG
>JAOTAV010076226.1:0-12954 GCA_026546445.1 Cyclargus thomasi | reverse complement strand
AAATATTCATGAATAAATAAATAATTTTTGAAAAAACACAAAATTCGCGATACTTTTTGAACACACCGAGTATAACAGACTATTGTTTTAATTATTCTTTCACTCATTATATATCTAATGCTTTGTTAATACTAAGTGAAATTTAAACTTGTCACATGCTAAAAGATAAGGTAAAATAAGACGACCTCTGTGGCTCAGTTGGTGAGCGCGTTGGAAGCTCAAGCCGGGAGTCGTGGGTTAGAATCCCGCCGACGGAACAAAGGATTTTCAATGTTCCCTGGTCATAAATGAGTATTAAATATGTGTAATGTGTATCATATATTAAACATCTTAAATACACGAATAGTACAAAAGGTTTCAAACATGCTTCCGTTGCATAGGCGTATGCTGCGCCCTAACAATAAAGACTTCTTTCTCGGTTAAAGATTATAAACATATAATTATACTTTATGGAAAATTACCCGGTAAACACGCTTTATCCTAACATTTATACATGAATTGAAGAAAAACACGACCGTTTTCAAAGTAAAAACAAATAAAATGTGGAATGGAAAAAATGCATATTTAAATGCGACGACCGACGAGCTAACTTCCTTTACAATAAATATGAACTGCACTAGAATAACAAGACGGAACTGTTTAACCGTTCAACATGGCCGCCCAGATACCGGCTGAAATACCTCACCATCAGCAGCATTATCGTGCTAAGCTATATAGCTGAATAAAAATAATATTTATAATGAGGGAAATTGAAAGAGAACCAGTAGACGGACCTACGTCATTTGGTCGAAATATGTCGATTGCATGTATAACTCATGCGGATTAACTTGGCACACGGCTTGACTGACATTTCTTTAAAGTACTGACCGCATAAAAAATATTATACTTTTTTGGTATTATTTACAGATTTTGATAAAAGTTTCCAATTGTTAAAAATTTAGCTTAACCACAAATTCTGTACCGCGCTCTAGGAACGTGGGAAGAGCAGGGGACGGGTAAAAAAAGTTTGAGGTGTACTCGAGATCAATAAAATTGTTAGACGTATCTTACTTGAAACTGTCAAGTTATATACTTGACAGTTTCAAGTTGGTACTATTAAGAGCCAAGAAGTATTTAAATTGTGTATTTAAATTTTTAACATATAAATAGTGTATGAAACGTCTTACCGTGTATAAAGCGTTTCTTGAAACATAATAGTCAGTCAACTTAAAAATTATGTTCTTCTCATCACGAGATAAAGCACAACCTTTCTAGGAATTAAGTTTCATGTTGCAGTGAAAGCATCGCCGTGAGTGGTGACGGCCGGTAACCATGGCAACCGTCCCCTGCCTCGCCGCGCACATATCCAAGACACGATATAGCGCTTGTGATCAAGCTATACCATCATATTATGCATAATATATACGTCTTATAGTAATTAATATTTGTGGGTAGTTATAATATGATTAGGTATACGGCTTCTTGTGTATGACAGAACAAAATAGACTCCTAAAAACGTTGAAAGCATTTTAAGATTGAGAGAAGATTTAAGAGTCTATTTTGTTACTCATTAAATGCCAAAATATTATGTGATTGCTAGCAGTGTTGTCTCTATAGATATAACTCAATGAATAACAATGGCAAACTTAACGAATATATAAGAAAAACTTAACATTAACATTGACAAGTAATGATATGTAACAGATGTTGTTATGTCAACGCCACTGGACATAAAATTCATAAATTTTCGGCTTCAATTTTTCAAACTGTTTTATGCTAACGCTACTCGACGCAAAAGACAAATGCGGGGTACTGCGCGGGGAAGCAGGAGGTGGGTGACATAACTGGCATTTCAAGCCGAGTGCCTAGTTGACTCGCAGGAGTTATAAGTCGTGTTCTGTCGGCTATGTTTGACATAACCCGACCAAATTACTTAGATCCACTATCTGTATCTCTGATTCTACATAGTCTGTACTATTTAAGAAAAAAATCAGCTATAGAAAATCTATAAACATACCTCATTATGCATAAAAATATTTAAACAGTGTTTAACTAATTATTGGCTGTCTGTTCAGTGTTTAAGAAACGAACAGCTAACCTTGATCAGTTAAGCACCGTTTTAATATTTTTATGCCTCATTCATAATGGAAGGGTTAGTTTTTTGGGCGAGACATGTATGAGCAAGTCACTATAATTTGATAATTAACTGATCCGGAAAGAAGAACTAGGATACTACCACCTATCCTATTTTTTTTATACCTAGAGCAACTTGTTATTTGATGTTTAGTTCGTGGTGGTCATTTGAAAATGGCTTAAAAGTTTCTGTAAAAATATGTAAAATAAAATAGTATCAAGAAATTTCAAATTTGCAAAATGAAAAAAGGCTAGAAAGTTCAAAGTTTCACAGAATATGTATTTCTTTTGCCGTTATAACAACAAATACTTAAAATAAAAAAAATATTTAAAAGTGGCACTCATACAACAAACGTGTTTTGTTGAAGTTTCTTCTTCTTGGTACGAGATGGCGCTGCAATACGTACATACATCGCGCTATCACTTGTTCGGAAGTCTAAAGCTCTTAATAACCTTAATTTCTTTCCACCATCAGATAATAATAGCTTCTCGTAGTTTATCCCTAATTTTCCCCGATTAGATTATCACCCGTGAGATGCTAGAGAGGCCAGATTCCCTCATTTAGTCATCTCCAAACCAGCTAGCATGCCCTAGACTAGCTATAGCCACGGTTAAAATATCTAGGGCTTAACCAGACCAGTAGCTTAGACACTTTCAAAAAAATTGTAAGGGTTCCATACCAATTAATTTAATTGATATTGGTACCTTCGTGCGCGTGTCCAACCCGGATATGGCCGTTTTTTTTGTTTTAAATATCTATTTGGTGCAATGTTTTTGAGGATTATTCAAAAATAAGGCTGTTTTCATCGCAACTCCTGACGAAATAATGTAGGCGCTGTATAATTTTAATCAACCTAATTATGGAAGATACTTCATTATCATAAAGGGTATCCAACATTTATTTAGCTGGCTAAGTATGACATACATGTTGCGCGTATGTTTGCTTTTAACTTAAGTTAAAAGCAAACATTTGCGTTTCACTCCACTATGAACTGAAAATATTTAAGAATAGACTCTGTTAACTTACTTGTAGATATTATACTTAAATACAAACTAAAGATGTTCACCTCGAGGTAAACATCTTAATAAAAAAAGAACATATATACGGCTGAATTGAGAAACTTCCTCCTCTTTTGGAAGTCGGTTAAAAAATAACGGTACCGATAGTATTATTTCAAAATAGTTTTTATTTATTTTACAAAAAAAGGTAACACCCAGTAAGTAATAAAAATGCAAAGCGATTTTATTATATTCAAACACAGGCCCTAACTAGGCAATACATCTATATCCTTATATAAAAAAATATAGACCGACCGTAGCCTAAAGGAGTCTAAAAGATCTTTGGTTCGCACTCGAGAGGGTGCCAACCCGGGTGGAGGCGTGTACGAATGAGATATTTTCCGATCTCGAGTACATAACACGGGATGCTCATTGCCATGGGAGATGTCTCGAATGTCCATGGGCGACGGCAGTTACTGGTAACCTGTCTGCTTGCTTGCCTCCTAAATATCTTTAAAAAATGTTATTAACGGATAATAACATAAAAAAAAGTCCGTGCAGTGGTTTAGGCTGTTGATAGATAGCTAGTCAGTCAGTATTTTAAACTTTATAAGTATAATTTTTAAACTCATTTAGTTTTATATATATATTTAAGAATGTAGCAGAGAACCTAGGTTCGAAAACTTCCGTTTTGGCCATTAAATAGTAATTTCATTTACATTTTAATAATTTCTTAAAAGGGTAAAATGTTAAAGCATTTCACATTTCACTGCTGACTGCGAGTGACGGAAAATCATTTCCACGAGCGAAGTTCTTTTAGTTATTTGTTGAAATGGGGTTTTAATTTATATTTAAATTTTACGTTAAGATATTTTAAAATAATCTTCGGTACTCGCCTTTGGTACTGTTGCTTTTTGAAAAAGGCAAACGTTGAAATTTCTTTAGACTAACTTAGAACGATTTCAACTTGAAACACACTTTTTCACTATTTCCACTATATTGATGATTGATTGATTGATAGCCATACCTTTAACTGCTACAAAGTACTGCCTACTTAGATACCTACTTTTCTGATAAGGAATCATACATTAAGTGCGTTACATAGTGTAAAGAGGGGTGGGAGGGTTCCTCGGTTTTGTGACGTCACATTTAAATTTAAATAAAAATATATCTTGAAATAGAAAATATTGAAGTGGTTTAAATTTTATAGATGTTTTAAAATTACAAATTTGTAACGTTACACTTGTCTCCGAAATGTGACCACTGGTTGACAAGGGGAGAGGGGTCTAAAATCATAAAATTTGTGTCACATACTTGAATGGTCCCAAAGCTACTTATCATCTAGCCAGCTAACAAGAATAACTTTAAAGCTACACAAGGAGTACATACACATTTACTGTACACACCCTAAAGCATTATCACTTTATTTTACAACCTGTACATACTCTTGTTTTGAAAATTGTAATTAGAATACTGCGTGCACAAAAAAGCCAAATTAGGCGGGAAAACACCATTACATTTAAAGTAAGAAACAGGGGAGCGATTAAACGTTACAACCACTCGTTTTTGTATAATTTATGGCAATTATAAAAATTTTCCAACCGCAAAAGAAACTTTAGCGGGAGAATTCTTAAAATATATTACGTACGTTCCATAGTGTTGGGAAAAAATCGCTCGGACCGGGCGGCGGTGGACGTTATGAATGGATGGTAATTAGGAAGCGCCGGTTAGGGTGAGGGACACACTGAGCGTTCCAAGCATGATAGTTTTATATTAAAACAGATTTATTGTAACGTTTAATTGTATTTTACTTTTACCTTTATCTGTAATATTATTATTTTATGGGAATATTATTTGTGTTCCCGGAAACCATCTCTAAAGACCTTAGCTTGTATGCAGATGAGTTCAGGTTTATGTCAATGTACTCAAGAAATGTGAACTAATTTTTGTTATTAGCAAGGGTAAATCGTCGGTTGCGCTTATGAAGCTGTAAATTTTATCACAGAGAAGATTTTGCCAGCGGCTTCATTGGGGTTAAGAAGTATTTTTATACAGAATTTAGTCCCCTATTTTATCCCAACTGGAGTATTATTTATATGAATCCTTTTTCAGCGGATGCTTAAGTCATAACATCTGCCTGCATGCCAAATTCAGCCCGATCTGTTCAGTATTTTAGGATGTGCGTTGATAGATCTCTATATCACTACGTACTTCAATTGGGTATTTTCGCAACTTTGTAATTTAGTCAAAAAACTGTAATTAGTAGTTAAACTTATTTTCTTTAAGTTGCTAAGAAAATACCTATTTATGTGTCTACAATAAAATTTGTGTCACATACTTGGATGGTCCCAAAGCTACTTATCATCTAGCCAGCTAACAAGAATAACTTAGAAGCTACACAAGCAATACATACACATTTACTACATGCCAAATTCAGCCCGATCTGTTCAGTGGTTTGGGCTGTGCATTGATAGATCTTTATATCACTACGTACTTCAATTGGGTATTTTCGCAATTTTGTAATTTAGACAAAAAACTGTAATTAGTATTTAAACTTATTTTCTTTAAGTTGCTAAGAAAATACCTATTTATGTGTCTACAAAATTTCAACAAATAATGTAATTCGAGACATTAACAATAAACAAGGTTTTATACAAATTGTGTTTACATAAGTCTTTATTGTTGTGTACAGTAAGATTCAACAAAAACTCATTGTGTTGCAAACTTAAGCCACTTTTTCCTAGCTTATAGGGTTATAACCGTGCAACCTGCCAGAGTTTTTGCGAATATTATCCTTTTAGCACCCTGTATAAACGATTGCTGAACGCCCCTACCTACTTTCCCTCCTATTTTGGTACAGATTATATCCTTAAATAATATTATCCTGCATAAGCAGATTTTATCTAAACGACTTTTTATGCTGTTGTGAAGTTTCGAGATTACCAGAAATGTTTCACGTCCTGCAGATATAAGTTTAGATTATAAGCTCACTTTTTGTAAGGGTAAAAAGAGAGGCTCGTTCGCTCGAAGAGATGATCTTTACTCGATTGCGCCAAAGGGTTACGATTTTCGAGCCCGTGTGTAGGTTGTATAGTGTCCTCTGTAGCCTTAATTGCTCAATGGAATATTTTATACCAGCTTGTGTCCTAAAAAAATGTTGAAAATCTGCAACGATTTATTTGAAGTCTTTTAACACGCTTTTCCATAGCCATCCCGTTCGTTTTGTCTACAATATACTTTACCCTAAAAAAACTGTGCCACGGGAAAGTTAGTGGAAAAATACCATGAGCGGTCAAAGGCAAGTTTCGTTTAGTCGGCGGGCTTGGAGCAAATGTAGCGGAAAGATAAGCCCGGTCATACGTTACCCCTGCTACACCACTGTTATATTATGTTTCACCTAAATTTTAAATATGGTGCCATTATTAACAAAGCGATCTCAACTATGTACGTAGTAAACTATTCACAAACTAGAGGCCGCTGTGTGGTCGAATTTCGACCGTAAATATTTCTCAATTCAATCACAAACTTCTATTTGACATAAAAGTCTCGTTACCAGGTTATTAAATTATATTAAGGAAAAATCAAATTTTAACCATAGACAAAAAAGTATTTCGTGTAAGATTATCGTGTCATGTCAACATGTAATGTACGTAGCGCTTAGTATTAATAATATGCAAAATTAAAGTATTATTTAAAATAATATTGGTATTTCACGCTCCTCCTCCATATCAACTATAATTGGGAAAAATTCCATGCTTTCGCATCCACGCGTCTTTCGTTTTCCGCTCGCATATTTGTATATAGACAAAGGATGTATTAAGCATTTGATTTGCATCTTATCCTAAAACTAGATTTGTTTCAAACGACTTCCAAAAACAAGAAGTTTTGTACGTTTGGCTGTCAAAACGGTTTATATGACAGCCGACACTTACGTGACGAATTGGAAATCAGTTACATAAAATCCTCAAGCACTCAATCATCAAACATGCGTCATATTGAGGGTAGCTACATAGGGTATCGACTGTAAGATATGATCTGGAATTTCCTTACTAAAATCATATATGCAATACATGGCATGCTCGAGCAGTTCCTAAGCCGTTGGAGCAGTCGCTCTGAGGTCAAGTTTCGTGGTGTTGTGTCATCTACGTCTACGCTTTAATTTAAGTAGTACAAGCAGAGTTTCTTCATCTTTTAAATAAAATTTCATCGGTATTATGCAGTAAAACTAAACTGTCCGCTAGCAGTATATTCGATTGGATTTATAATGTACAGCATACGACTTCAACGCAACGGAACCAGAGCAAACGGTTTCGGCTCGAACATCAAAAAAATTCTTAATAAAAAAAAACTTAGTACAAACGGAGCCGCGCGTACGAACTAATCTAATACATCAAAGGACGCAACTGAAATTTATTGCTTCGAAACATCCAATAGACAATTTGCTCAGCGATTTGCGAAGTATTTTATCTTGCATATTTGTGAGTAACCCACGTTACAAGGGTCAGAGAGAGCACTAAATTTTCAGGCTCATTGTGGTATTTGTATTGAAAGATTCATGACCCTCGCGGTCACGAGGTCGTAAGATTGTTTTGCACAGTATTTAAAAAGCTTGCGTACGTTTTTTTTATACTACCCTCAATAAATAAGCTCAATGATACTTATACAGAATAATGTTATGAGCACTGGTTACAGGAATGTTAAGAATAGTTTTATTGACAATGATAATTATCACAAAATGATGTGCCTATTACCAAACAGGTGAATCCTTGAAAAGTTCATTTCAGTATTATAGGTCCATTTAAATCTTATAAGATAAATATTTAATATAGGCACTAAATAATTTATGAAAAATAACTAGTCTGGTAAGCAAATCTCATAATCAGTGGAAGAAATGTAAAGCATGTAAATCTATACGTCTGTACATTATAAAAAATTAAACCTTTTAATTTTCTCAGAGATAAATTTAAAGAGATAGGTATTCTAACTGTTGCTTCTCAATACATTTTGGACAATGTAATATATGTTAAAAAAATCTAAGTAAGTTTAAATCTAAAAATGATATTTACTGTAGAAATACTAGAAATAAACACAAGTTAGATTAACCAGTGATCAGACTTAGTAAAGTAAGTAAATCTTTTAATGGTCAATGTATACGCCTTTACAATAAAATTCCAGAAAACGTTCAAAATCTTTCTATAAACATGTTTAAAAGAACGTCGTAAAGCAACGTTTGTGTGCTAAATAAAATTGATGATGATTTTATTACGACAGCACACCCTGGGAGTAAGATGGCTACTTGCTAGGCTGCTTCTGCATAATTTTGAAAGTCTTGACTTACAAAAGAAGTTACAATACATATATGTAACATATTGTTTTGACTTACAATTATTTAACTAAAAATAATTATTGTTTTGTTACATTAGCTTTAAGACATGTTATTGTTATTTTCCATGTTTTAGGTAAAAGATGGACCCATGCGAGTTTCTTACGCCGGCTTTTTTCACCGGGTTAGTTCCCGAACCGGTGATAGACACCGTAGTTTCGACGTTCAGAAGTAGAAGTGTACTTAAAGTACTTATTTTAAATAAAAAGATTTTGATTTGAGTAAAATTGGCGTGTCTGTACAATTAATATTTTTGCAAACTTATAAATGTGATGAGATAAGGAACAGTAAAAGAACACAAATTGACAAAACAAAGTAGTCTGTTTGTTTGTTTGTACACTCTAATTTCCGCAACTACAGAACGGATTCGAATCAATCTTTTTTATTTAATAGCTATTAAGTCTAGGCAATACATAGGCTAGCTATTTTCCAGGCAAAATGTACGGTTCCCGCGATATACAAATTTTCACGCAACAAAGTTGCAACAACTAGTACTAAATATAGTCAGCCAGACCCACCTACAGGCACATAATATATAGCTGTGTATCTGACGTCTGACTTTTTAATAATCTTAACCGTTTCATTGTATTCCTACGGAATATAAGTATTTAGCTTACAATTATAAAACAATAATAACTTATATGAAATTTTTGATTCGCGTTTTTGGTTATAGACTCAATACTTTTTCCACACTGTTATAGTGATGTGCGCGGTTGTGCGTTATTAATTGAGCGGTTAGGCCGATAAATAAAACGGATAGCAAACGTGACGAGTGGAATATTATATTTTTGATTCACTGGAAATGTATAATCTTTATTGGTTTAGTTTTCATTTGCATTGTTATGCGATATATCACGGCAATTCCATTAAGTGCTTGCTAAAACGTTAAACAATTAAGGCCATAAGTATGTGTTGCTTTGAAAGTGATAAGTGTATTTTATCTGATACTAGCTGTTGCCTGCGACTCCGTCCGTGTGGTAACCTTTTTTATGGATTTTTTTTGCTACAAACCTCACGGAGCCCTAGACCTAGACCTTTCCAAGGAATGAGGAATTCTGTGGAAATCGATTCGCGCGTTTTAGAGTTATAGCGTCAGTAAGGAAAACCCGACGTATTTTTCTTTATATAATAGTCTAACGCCATTTGTCCACCAAAACCGTCAACCGAGAACGAGATTATATCGGCCCTATAAAATGCAACTTTATGATCTAGGCTATACGTTTCATTTTCTAACGAAATTGCTCTATCGTCAATGTCGTCGCCGTCATCAAAGGCGTAGAGGAAAATGAAACCTGTAGTCTATCTCATAAGTTGCATTTTATCAGGCCGCAATATTCTCGTTCCCAGTTGACGGTGTTGGTGGGCAATCGACCTAACACTTATATCTACTACTAGATACTAGTTTATTGCGGGTACCGTACATTTTTCAGGAATAAAAAGTAACGTATCTCCTTCCCCGGGACTCAAAGTATCTTTACATCCAGTGAAATCGGTTTGGCGGTTTGGGCGTGAAGAAGTAACAGGCAGACAAACGGACAAACTTTCACATTTTGAATATTAGTATGAAAGTATGGATTTTTACTATGCATATATTCGGAAACCGTTGAACTGTCTACATATTAATATCAATTTTGCCAGACTCCAACAAACTCGAGAACAGCTAGGGACAGTCCCGAGTGAGAAATTTACGTTCCTGAGGTTTTTTTTCTTTAGCACTAGATGTAATTCGCATTGTGATTCCATTGATAGAATGAGTCCGATTTATTATCTGCTACGCTAGTAGGTGCAATGTCATTTATTATAACCAAAGTTTTCGGTCAAGTAATACCACTATTCAACATTATGACAAATAGATCTACTCGCAGGGCTCCCACTCACCAGATCTTATAATTGCACCATTTAAAATTATTTTTTGAGTTCAAAAGAAGATCCAAAGACAGGTACTTCATAAATTAAAAAGATCAAGAGGTGGCATTTCAAAATCTCCGTCTCATTCAATGGACCAATAATCTGAAAGCAGTAGCATTACAGTGTTATCTGATATCTAGCATAGACTAAGCAAAGCCCTTTGATACACTACCCAGCACCCAAATTTCTGCCAGCCCTATCTGCTCGTAATCTGGGATAACAAATAAATTAACAAAGTTTGAATCACATCCAGATAGATCCATATCGATAGGGTTAAGCAACGCTCGCAAACGACCAGGTGCGCGTTATACGAGTTTTAGTTCTATTATACATTATGGATCTAAAGTGATTGAATGGTGTTTTTTAAATCGTTAATTACATGAGTTTTTATTTACGCATACTTCTGTATTCCACATACTGATGTTATAATTGAAGACATAAGCGAACGAAGCAGATAACTAGCATTTTAAAAACTGCTGTTTTTTTGCGTAAATAGACGCTTTAAGACTCGAAAAACTTTTTGAAATTAAAATAATGTGGATTTGATGAGTAGATACACTAGCTAGATAATAAAAAGTAGGTAAGTTACAAGATTTGTACTTGTGTCTTCAATTGCGAAAGTGTGTGTATCTGTCCATTGTCTGCCTGTTACCTCTTCACATTTCAAAAAGTTCGGAGAAGTTCTTCTGGTTCTTCTTTCCGGAAGAAAAACATATGATACTTTAAAGCCCAAAAATTTACGGTTTCCAGGAGATAAAGTAATTTTAATGTAACTGAGCCGCGGGCGTCATCTAGTACATTTTAAGAAAAATCTTTACCATTCATGGTTGTGCAGTTCAAAATAATATATATCTATCTATACATATAATAAAACAGTAAAAATTTTACAAACTTATCAAAGTGCGTGGCTTAGAAACAGTAATAAAACACAAATCAACAAAAAAGTTGTCTGTTTATTTGTTTGTCTGTTTGTATGCGCTAATATCCGGAACTACTGAACGGATTCGAATATTTTTTTTTATTTAATAGCTATTAAGTCTAGGCAACATATGAGATACTTTTTATCCCGGGTAAATGTACTGTTCCCATGAAATACAAATTTTCGCGCTACGAAGTTTCGGGCATCAACTAATTTTGATATAAATTAAATAACGAAAAAAAAAACAAGTTCCCATTCCATTTTTTTCGACCTTTTTAATTTTAAAGGCTACGTAAAGTTGAGATACATCATTTTTATATAACATTAATGAAATAAAAGAGCTCATGGAAGAGTATTGTACGAGGTCGGGCGGTAGGTCGGTATAATAACGGAAGTGATTATCTTCAGGATGCTAAGTGCACCGAACTTCCGGCGCCGCGCTCTGATACCACCTTTGACACAGCTGGAGGTGTGTTTCAAATATAGAACTAAATAAAACAGAGAAACGAGCGCACCTTTAGTTTAGTGTGAAATGTTCTGTACACTAGCCGTACTATACTCGTATAAGGATAAAATAGTATCTAGTCCATAAACGCGAGTTAAATTGTTTCAACTTTTTTATTATTATTTTTTTTATTTCAGAGACTAACAGAACAGCATTTGTCACATTTTTAAATGACTATACATTAAATTTTATTTACAGTTAAATGAGTTCTAATTACAGGTGCAGTACAGCGTGCATATGCGACAAGAATTTGTGATGAAATAAGATGAATTTAAAAGCGATTATAATAAGATTTTATTTTATGTTGAATTATAATTAGAAGCAAAATCACGCTTCCTTGTTGACAACGCTTACGCCGTTTGTCTACCATTATGAGCGTCCGTAGCCTAGTGGGTAAGACCTTGGGTTCGCACTCGTGAGGGTGTTGGTTCGAACCCCGGTAGAGGCGTGTACCAATGTGACATTTTCCAATCTCAAGTACATAATACGGATGCTCATTGCCGTGGAAGAGACATGCTTCGGCACGAATGGGCCGGCTCGAAACGGCATTGTGCAGTGTTTCATTGAGTGAGTGAGTTTACCGGTGACCTAACTTCCCTTATCTCCCTATCCCTATTCCCATTCCCTCATAGAGGCTGGAAATTCACTTTCGACTCTCCGGATGTTACGAGTGTCCATGGGCGAAGGCAGTTGCTTTCCATCAGGTAGCCCGTCTGCTCACATGCTACTAAATATCATAAAAAAACCAACGCTGTCAACCATGAACGAGATTTTTTCGGCCTGATAAAATGCAGCCGTATAATCTAGGCTATAAGTTTCATTGTTTAGCGTCATTGCTCTATCGTCAATGTCATTGCCATCAATAAATCCGTAGAGGAAAATGAAACCTGTAGTCTATGTCATAAAGGTGCATTTAATCAGGACGCATTATTCTCGTTCTCGGTTGACGGTGTTGGTGGACAAACGGAATGTACATAGACTAAATCCAAAACCTCTTCCAAAATTTTTCGACGTGTTGGCCGCTATACTATAATCAGCGAGGCACACGAGGTTTCCTCATTTGAAGTAGACAACAACTTAGAATTAAACATTATATTCTAGAAAGAGCATAAACTAGAGAAATGTCAC
>JAOTAV010076225.1:0-38001 GCA_026546445.1 Cyclargus thomasi | reverse complement strand
TTGACGAGATAAAGACGGCATCGAAGGAGGAGCTGAACAAGATAAAAAAAAAATGATTTTTTGAAGTGCTTCGAAGAAAAACCGTTGGCACAAGTGTATAATATCTCATGGGGATTACTTTGAAGGGGACAAAATAAATATCCATGAATAAATAAATAATTTTTGAAAAAACACAAAATTCGCGATAATTTTTGAACACACCTCGTATATGTGTATCATATAATAAAAATAAAAGTGTTTAATATATTTCCGTTGTCTCATACATGTTGCACAAGTCCCTCATGTACTTAGCACAGGGCCAGACTGACTTGGTGTGAAGCGTCCGTAAGATATTATTATATTATTATTTAAATAGTATAAAACTGATCATTGAAATTGATTTTTAGGAATATATTTTGTGGAAAACGAAAGTGGTCTCACAGGGATAAAAGTGATATGACTGGTGAAATGAGAGAAAGATCATTTAGTGGAGGTTGCTCCTCAAAATCTGCATATTTCAAAAATGATATTAAATCTAAGAAACATGATATAGAGAAAAAGAGAAGCTCAGTGTTGCAGCCAGGCAAAATTGTACTTAAATCTCAAAATGCAGAAGGTTCAAAGCCATCTCTGATCTCAAGTTCCCCTCTACCAGGCAGTTCAAGTTTTAACTTTGTGTACAAGAACTTATCAAAAAATGGAACTCCAACTTTGTCTAAAATGACAGGATACAGAATAGCAACAGACCTCCCTCCGTTTTTTAACCCGACTACGAGCACAGGTAAGAACAGTGATGGCAAATACCACCGAAAAATTAAGATACTCAATAAAACTCACCCACAGAGCTCCCTGAGGAATCTCTTAAATTTTGACGACTCCAACAGCGGTATGGACTGTACAGGCAACGAGAGCAGTTCACTTAGCAGTAGTGATTCCGATGGAGTAGTCACAAATGACAGTGATAGAGAAGGTGACGATGAGCTCACAGACTGGCCTGGTATAGAAGAATTGAAGGTTTTCAATAAAAGCCTTACGTTTAAGTCTTCTAAGTCCGTTAACAATAACTGTACGAAATCTGTAAGCAACATGCCTCCACCAAAACGATTAAAGAAAGAAAAATGTTTAGTCAAAAGCGGCTGGGCGAGTTGTAAGAATAGGTTTAAAAAGAAGAGAGTGAAAGTTGACTCAGGTAACGAGGACGACGGTATGCTATCCGATTCCAAAACTGTTGTAGACCCTCACGATGAGGTTTTAAAAGAGAACAAGCATATAATGCCACACTCCTCTTTGTCAAGTTTCAGTGACATAAAGAACGCTGGCATATCTGGACACAATGCTGATGAAAGGTTTTTTCAATCATTTCAAGCGTTTCAGGAGAAAACGGAAAAGCAGGAGGAATTTCGTTCGGAGCCACGCACAAATTTTACATTACAAAAAACGTCGTCGAGCGACTTGAACGTGAGTGAAAAATCGCCGCAGAGTGACCACTACTATAGTGAACATTCCATGGGTAATACTGGTGTTACGGAGGTTAGAGAGATCAGGGCTGGCTGTAGAAGAATAAGGGAAGAGCGACCAGGGTTTCTCATATTAAGTGCTGCTAACGAACAGCTATCTAAGTTCCTACAGGATTCCTGCCAGACTGAATTGAAGCTTCCGAGCTTCCAAGATCCAGAGGAAAAGGAAAAATTGGAATCTCTGGCTAAACTATACTCTCTGGAATTACAAGTCGAAATGGGAAGACCTACTTTACGAAAAACTAGGTATGATTATTATTACTTATGTTTAAAAAAGTTTTTTTTTAAAAGTAAAGGTTTATATTAGGAGCAATTTAGTTGCTCATAATATAAACCTTTACTTTACTTTTTTTTAAATTTTTTTTTTCTCATAAATAACACAAAGACTAAACTTATAAGTAACTTTTTTGTTATACAAAACATTTTATAACTATGATCTTTTTATATAACAATTCTGTCATCGCATATGATTTTTGATTATCATCAATATTTTTGATAACAGGTTATATATCTAAATCTAAAAATTTTATTACAGTAACACAATGCAGGCTGTACGTGTAGAACATTCCAGTCATAACCTACCATCGGATCACAAGAGACGGTGTTACGGAGAGGACGCTGACACCAGCTTCAGTCTCAGCGACCACAATTCCAACGATTTGGATGAAGATGATCACATAGGCAAGATACTGGATCCCGGAGAACTGGATTAGTCCATGGGCGATGTAACAGTATTTATTAAGAAGGGATTGATGAGGCAACATGTACAAGCTTTAGCTTGACCACATGCGTTATACCTTGCCTCGCTCAATAATTTTATCATATAGAATTTACATGTTCTGACAAAATTCAGTAGGTACTTAATCTGGCTAAAAATTGATTTCCCCAATGACTAAACAAATCATGATTTGATCTTAGGGTTGTTTCCTTATCATCCCATCTAATCTATAAGATAATGTTATATAGATAAAAATGATTAACATACATAAGTATGAGGCTTTATATTTTATAGATTATAGTAATATTCTGTTGTAGTTGTAAGTTTTTTCAGAGTAATTTGCCCAATGCCATATTCAGCATGCTAGATAAAAAAAATGGTTGTGTTTCGAAAGCATAATAATAAGCCTCTTTTTTCTGAGCTACTGAGTGATGAATATTTAAAAGACAAGTTATGAATTATTAGGTATATAATATTTGTATTAATTTTAACTATACAAGACTGCATAAATGAACACAAAAAATATGCAAAAAGAGCTTTAAAAATTAATATTTTTGGTCTTTCTTGTGTAAAAGGCAGAACTTTCTCGTATGAGCCCCCAAATATAGTCACCCATCATGTTCTCATTATATTGTCCTTGATAATGTAGTTCGAAGTTCATTGCTCTTCTGAATATTCACCTAAGTTATTATATAACATTAGCCAATAGGCGTTTAGCGTCGGCTGGCACGATATTTGAATTTTGTGCGTTTTGCTGTTACGCGGTATTTACAAACTGCTCTTACGCGGTTTCGAACGCGCAGCGACGCAATGTCTTTGCAACGTGTACTGCGACTTTTATGTCGTTCGTCAAAGCCTTTAGTAAATTGGAGCACAATCCCGCTAGGTGTTCCGCAAAGAAACTTCGAAGCTTCTCCCTCGTCGAAAGCTTTGTTTTCACATAGTTACATGACAAATTCTTGATTTTGCGGTGCAAACCCTTGTAGTTGGCCCACGGCCGGGACAGTTCTTTTTCAGTTTTTTTTTTCTCCATTTCTGTTTGTTAGGACGTGGGAGTGCGTTTGTGTCTCATTTGAGTGCGAGGGCTTTTGCTCGCTCGATACTCGGGAGGCTCCTGAAATACCAATGTCTTTGCAATGTGTACTGGGACTTCTTTCTTTCCCCACTCTTTCTGTTCGTTAGGACGTGGGAGTGTTGATGTCATTTCATTTAGGGGACATTTCAAAATATTTTCCTTTTCCTCCATTTTCGTTTGACCCAATCAACTTTGTATATTTAGTCGTCAATACTTTACAAGAATTTAGGCGAAAATATTGCCGTAACGAGAATTATTATTATTATAACTCCAAATTGGTTCAATTTCTTCTCAATACTTTGCTGTCCGCTTTGTAACATAGTTTATGTTAAACATTCCATCCTCATAGGTACAGTCAGGGGTGTATTTACCCAGGACTAGAAGGGATATATTGCCTTCATAAGGAGAAAAGACGTTTCTGACATAATCACATCGGATAAAAACATCGGAGAAAATAAATATTTTGTGATCAAAAATTTAAATCGTTTGCTGTGTTCCACATACTTACATTTATTATGATATTTTGATGTAAAAATATGAGTGTTGTTTATGTCTTTTTAATTTCGGGAATGTTTTTCCTTTTCTATGTAGTAAAAAAAAAATATTAAAAAATAAATTTTACTGTGAGAATATGTCTGGAGGCCAAAGGAAGATTCCGACCGAGAGAGGTGTTAGATAGATACTCGGTCAGGCCGAAGCCCACGTGATACATTTCAGCTGTCGTATAAAAACTTCTTGTTTCGAAAACTTCGAGATGTTCACTTGTTATATTTGTATATTTCAGCATGGCAGGAGTCCAAGCACAAAGCACTTGAACAGCCACACTGATGTCTTTTTTATTTATTTTCTCTGGTTAAACGTAATCTGCCGTTACTTTGAGTATTGTCTTGGTGTGGTCAAAATACTTGGTGTGTGTAAATCATAAATAGTGTATCTTTCTATTTTGCTGTTTTATACCTTGAAACAAGCGAGGTAGATTAAAAAAAATACAGTCAAACTATGCAATGATAATAATCCTGCCATTTGAAAGTAAAACATAAATTATTAAGCGGGACTATGAAAAATAATTAAAACAGTTATATATTTTTATAGCCCATTGATGTAAAAAAGGCTATTTTGAAAAAACTGTTAGATGCGTCTTTTCTTCTTATGACGGCAGTATAGGCCGGGGCTGCTGGCCTGGTACTATCAAATACGCCCCTGGCCACAGCACGAAAGTCTGTTGGCCCTTTCTCCCTTACTCTGCCAAATTCGCTATGCTGTACTCCACAGGGGTATGCTGTACTCCAGGCTTCAGATACAGCTTCAAGCTGTGTCTTCCTGGGTCCGATGGTCTGCATTGACCTCCGCTGCTTCGGCCGTGGTACCTTGTTTGGTCCCTGTCCCACCAATAGGCCAATCTAAACCCGGCGGTGCCCCAGTTGCTGTGCATAACTGTATTTATTTAAATTTTACTTATAGAGTTAAAGTCCATTATCGACATAATATAATAAATAAGCTTTACGATTATTTATATTTCCAACATTAAAACAACTAGAATATGCAGGAATATTGTTAAAAGCAATTTCCAAACTCAACCTTTAGAGATTTGAGGTAATGGGTATGGTGATTTATGATGTAACATATTAAATTATGCATAATACTTTTGACAGTGGCTACGGGGCAAATTTCTCTAAAATAACATAGTCTTGCCTCCTATTTTCGTCATTTTACTTTTTTCTTTAATAAATTTATAATAATAATAATAATTTGTAAAACGACAGGAGTTGGTATTCTAATTGATATTAACTTCAGGTTTAATTTTAAGATATAAAGTGTAAATACAAAAACTGTGTAAATGTTAGTTTATAATTGTGCGTAAGATATATAATGTGTATAGTATATTGTAAGAATCGTGCGTAGGTCAAAAGATTATATTATATATAACTGTTAGATGTAATTAATTTTAAATAATTTTATTTATGATACATACAAAAAATGTTTATATTTTATTAAATTTGGTTTGCTACTTTTATCTTGTGATACGGGACCATCCATAAAGTACGTCACACAATTTTCATGATTTTTAGATAGGCTGCAGCCTATGGGTTAATCAGGCCCTGGACTCTTTCCACCCCGTTAAATGCGGCTCTTCCAGGGGCATTTGTAGCGACGTAATTAGCGTGTAAATATATTTTTTTTAAATGTTGGATATTATATATACTCGCTCGTATATTGGGTTTTACGAAAACTTTTCTTGTTCTCATAAAGTTGACGAAAGCAGATATTTCAAAGGGCTTATATATGTCTGAGGCGTGAGTCTCAGCAGTCGAGGATGATTTTTTTGGAAAACAAAGGCGATAAGTTTATGTTTTAATGCGACCACGAAATCCTGATGCATTAATTTCGGTGCTTGCGCGTTTGCTGCCGTAATACCTAATGGCACGCATCCACAATTTATGTTTAAAATTTATTAAATTTGAAATGTGAAAAAAAAAACAAAACTCAGAATCCTTTTCACACCCCCTGTCGTGAGTGTCGACGACTTTAAGTGTGACGTACTGGTTGGTCCCTAGACTGTTTAACATAAGATATACATAAGATATACATAATAATAGTAATAAGATGGTACAACTTATACAGTGGCGTAACTACAAGGTGGCAAGCCGGCAAAATGCCACAGGCGCTCAGCTGGAAGGGGCCCCCGATCAGCCCCCCTAGACAAGTGGCAAGCGATTATTTTTTACAATAACCGCTTGACGTGTTTTTGTGTTGGTTTGACATAGTAGAACTAAAACGAATTTGCCACGGGCCTCGAACGTATAACGTGGCGTATAGTTACGCCACTGAACTTATAATACTCTTTTTTTATGAAGGCGAAAAATTGAGATTTATATATTGAGTGCCAAAGCAGTGATTTGTTTGGACGATAGGAAAAGTGTATCGCAAATCACAATATGTATATTAAAAATAAGCATGTAATCGTAATAATATGTAGTTATAATGTCTATTAATAATCCAATAAAGGAATATGTGTTGTAAATATAAATAAGCTATATGTGTATAATTGTAAAAAAAAAAATGTTATTTGCACATCAACTGAATTATTAAACGTAAAAGATATATTGTCTCATTTGTTCAGTTCTTATACATATATTTTAGAGCGTCCGTAGCCTTTGGTTCGCACTCGAGAGGGTGCAGGTTCAAACCCCTGTGGAGGCGTGTACCTACCAATGAGACGGATGCTCATTGCCGTGGGAGAGCCATACTTCGGCACGAATGGACCAGATCGACCGGAGTGATACCACGGCCTCGCAGAAAACTGACGTGAAACGGCGCTGTGCTGGGTTTCGTTCAGTGACTAAGTTTACCGGTGGCACAACTTCCCTAATCCCCCTCTCCATATTCCCATTCCCTATTCTTTATGAAAGAATAGGGAATGGGAATAAGGCCTTTAGGCCGGCAACGCACTTGCGACTCTTCGGATGTCACGAGTGTCCATAGGCGGCGGCAGTTAATTCCATCAGATAACCCGTCTGCTCGCTTGGCCCCTAATTATCATAAAACAAACATAACATACTATACTATACCATTAAATAATTATACGATTGAGAGATATATGGTTCTTAAAATATGTAAAAGTTGCTCCAAAGATATAGACATTACATAAGGATCCTATTTTCACATTGTACTATGCAAGCGACACACCAAAATTTTTTTTATACACTGTGTAGAAAATAATAAACAAACTTGCATTTTCTTATTTGCAATTTAAAGCAAGACTAGAATATATAATACGGACTTCATTCTCTATTAGCATCAAAACTGAGGGTTACCCTTCTTTCATATTCATACGGCCTCGGTACGGTCGCCGTGCCGTGTTGCGCCCGTGTTCATGTGAAAGCGTTTGTACAAGTCCAGACGGTCGCCGTGTTAATAGCATGTAAGTATTTCTACTTTACGCGGAACGGCGACCGTGTGCAATGTGCACGCGAAAAGGGACTTTGGTTATTTAATATTAAAAAAACATAAACCTTTATAGTTTTTAATAAAAAAAACACTAGCACCAACGCAAACAAACAACCGTTTACAGCAAAAGCGTTACAACTTGGATAAATATAAAACTTGTTTTCAATAATGCTGTCTTTTGTACTTAATTTGAGCTAAACTGTTTCTGTTACAAATAAATAAATCTTGACTGACGATATTTTTATGGTCTATTTACTTTCATACTTTTACATATAACATTCGAACTTTTTATTAGATTCTTGTTGATATATACATATTCGTTATGTCTAGTCTTCAACTTGTATAAATCAGTTATTAAATTTTAATCTTTATATTATATAATTGTATTTTTTTATAAAATTAGTTACACTCATTACGTTGGTTGCACAACAATGTCTCAAACCGAAAGCGGCAAGCAAGATGTAATATAACGCATTACCGTTTATTTTAAAAACTTTAATAGCTTTTTAATTTCAACGGCGATCCTGCTAACTTAAGATCAATTTACACTAAAACAAATTTTAATAAAATAATGGTTTAAGGAAAAAAAAAACTAATTGTAAAACAATTTTTTTGTAGTTACAATGTAAAATTAAACTTAAGCTAGACTTTTGTTCCCGTTAGGTTTGTGCAATCACGCTTAGCCACGATTTTGTTTATAGTAAACAATCTATATCCGCTCTATATATTTTTATCACAGACATGTTTTTTCCAATCGCACCGAATTACCCTCGTTTTCTTTCAAACCGTCCCCCGGTATTGCCACAGCAAAATTTTATTGATATTAATAATCGTACCACTAAAATATTAACTTTTTATGAGGCCTAAGTTTTAAAAGCATGTCATTTTGTCTTTTGTAGTTTAAAAATGAGTTTTTGGAGAGCGCCTCAGTCGGAAATTTTCGGTATTATTTTGTCCAAACCAAGCTATATGGAAATTGTTAAAAACTTTTAATTTTTTTTTACTTTAAGGCTGCTAATATTATTTGCTGTGACAATTTAACTACTTATTCAACACAACGTAACTCGAACCGAATAAAACGGTTTTCATTGTAGCTAAGTAACTTTTTTTTTCATGAAAGTTACAACAAATAATAATTACATAATTTTACATTTATGATTATATTTTGTTTGTTAAAATATACATTTAAAAACGTAACAAGATAACAAGATATAAATATTTTTTGAATTCGATTAAAAATCACATCCACACAAAAATGCTCTTTTCAATTTAAGAAAATTGTGTATGAGATTCATACAAACTCGAAATGGATACAAAAAATAACAATTTACAACAAAATATAGCAATAACAACATAAAATTGTGACAAGATAAAAAATGAATCTCGTAAAAATGAAAGTTTATTGATTTTTGTGCTAAGCAGTTGCGCCCGCGTTCAGAAACATTTAATGATTAATTTAAATGTAACATTAATGAATGAAGAACGGAAATTCTTAATTTCAAATTAAGTTGTTATTAGTCTATCTGAGCGCAGACCTCGTTGTTTTACTAAATATATCTAATTAATTTTCTACAATTTAGTTTTCTTGTAAAAATATACATCTATCCGAATTATACACCTACTAAGTACCTGTATAAGTACCTAAAACTTTTACTTACACTAAGCTTTTTTTTTCTAAAATTACTGCTGCATAAAAATGAATAAACAATCATATCTAATGATACCATGTTTAAAGGATTGGATGGTTGATTATTTTTTTAAACAAAAAACTTTATTAGGGAGTACATTGACTCTCGACAAACAACTTTAAACGAACGTAACAGTGCCTCTAGTGACAATGGTAACAAATTTAATATCTACTCGTCCTTAGTATGAAATAAAAATGCGACATCCTTCATCCATCATAAGATTTTAACAAAATTTGACATCCATTTTTGTACTTTTATATTGAATTGATCGCATGATCTATAAAAAGTCGCTCTTCCGTAGCTAAGGTGAAGCGACTTTTAGTAGGTTCTCCGTCGAAACTCTCTGATTTTTGTCTAAAATATAGTTTACATGAAGCCAACATTGCTGGCCAATATGACGGGAGGCCAGCGTTTAAACAATGCCAATATCGGCCTTGTTCAATCAGTTTGAAAATTTTAAAACATGGCCAATATCGAGCCAGTGCTGGCCGCATGTAAACTATACAATGAACTTGCTTAATCATTGAATGTGTCAGTGAAGACTATGCCGAAAACGAAGATGCTGGACAACATTTTCTAAGCAATGTTTTTTTAACCTTACAACATTGTCCACTGACAATTTTTCATTTCATTTATATATCTGACGTATATTTCTTCCAACAACTGAAACGATTTTTCTTACTTTTTGTAGTGTTCTAAGGGATTTGATATTAAGACTCACAAATGAGGCCGACAGGACGACGTCCACTAGTTATTTATAATTTTATATGGACTTGAAAATATTATGGCGTCTACTCTCTTTTGACTTATTCGATGGTGCAAATCAAATCGTCTCCTTCCAACTTTTGTCCATTAGTGATGGCTACGGACTTGACGGTTCCCGCGCGCGGCGCTTGGACTATCATTTCCATCTTCATGGCTGAGAGAACTGCGATTGGCTGTCCCTTCTCCACGCTATCTCCCTCTTTCACTTTGATTGCTGAAAATGTAATGGTGTGCGTGAGTTAATGTTTATTATAGTATATATGTGTATAATAGTTTATTTACAACAGTTATTTAATAGTGGTATAATATTACGACAACAGTGTGTATTCCCTAATATACAACTTATTAATTGCGATGTTTGTTTTGAAATACAACTCAATGTTTGATTTTTTTTTCATCCATAGTATGAAATAATACTCACTTAAAACGGTGCCAGGCATTGGAGCACCGACTTGGTTCTTGTCACCTTTGATGGCTTTCGGGTGAATCTTCATTTCCTGTAACATGTTCAAAATTGAAAAGTTTACAATATTGATTACTATTATAACTACTTATTGTGATGCGTCCTGCTAGGTTTAGTGTAAGTAATTTATAAATAGGGGTATGAAAAAAATATAGCAGCTGATTCTCAGACGTACTGAATTCGCATACAAAAGGTAAATATCGGGAAAGCCGTTTCTCAGGAAATCAGGATCGCGACGCGAAAACCTTGCTTAAAATTTTAGCATTTCTTACAAAAACAAATGAAGACGTAAGTCGATGAAGCGGATAACCAACATTTTACATTCCAGTAAATGCTAATTTTTTTCCCATAATATTTTGGATTTTTTGCGATTTAATTATGTAGCTTGTCTATCTAGCTATCCATCAAATCCACATTATGTAAATTTCATACCATTTTTTCGGTCCTAAAACGTCCATTTATGCCAGAATCCTGCAGTTTTTAAAATGTTGGTTACCCGCTTCTCCCACTTGTCATATGACACCCGACCATCCAGCAGGACGGCCAGTCAGCTCACCTGGCTGGCCTTATCGTCACGTATGAACACGGAGCGCAGTTGGCCGTTCAGCTCGAAGAACACCTCCCGCTCGCCGGCCGCCGTCATCTCGTCCGACACGGCTAACGTCCGGATGTCTAACGTCTTGCCGCGCTCGATCTTCACTTCCAGCGTCTCGCCCACCTAAAAACGAAATTACGCGTTGACGTACACGGTAAAAAATCATAGGGAAATATATTAAGCAGTGTTTACGCGATCCTAGTAATGCTGGCAAGTCAAGTCCTGCACAAACCAACGGAGAAGAAGTAATTACTTCCGCTGGCTTGGAGCAGGACGGGAGCCAGCGTTACTGGTATATTATAAGTTCAGTATTCCTGCCAGCGTTGGCTGCCTACGGCTGCTCAATAATGCCGACAAACCTAATTTCTGTCATATAAAAGGACAATAACAAATAAAGACCACGCGGGAAAAACGAGGAATGTCACTTTTTCTGTGAAACTGACTTTTTAATGCCATCTATTAGCTTTACTTTACGTGATTAGAGAGGCACTTTGGGAGAAGTTTCTATCAGTATTAATTTTTTTTTCCCGAGCGTAATAATGCAAATGGCCGTGCTGGATAGATGAGACCATTTTTTGGGATTTCTGTCAAATGTATGTGAGGTACATTGGACTAGCAAAAGAATGCGACTAGTTTTATAGCCCTAGCTTGTACGGCCCCACTGGACAGTAGGACACCTTCTTTTCTGAAGGGTCTTCAAATATGTTTCAGGGTAATATAGAGCCCCTTTCAAATACGGTTGTCGTGCCTTATCGCACCGGTGTTCTTATGAAAGCATATATACAGATTATAGGTCCATACAATATAAGTGAGACGGTTGCAGTGTTTATAGCATGTAAGCACGAGTCGGTCGGCACACGGTCGCCGTGCCATGTGAAGGTTACCCGCTAGGTCACGGACACTCATGTCTTCAATGATGTTACTCACCGTGGGTCCAACAAGGAAGGTCTTAGTGTCGAGATGTTTGACGGGCCCGTATTTCTCACGGATGCGGAAGAAGTCGTTAGCCACTTGAGGGTACATAGCTGTCGACATCACGTCCTGGTCTGTCACCTGAAAAGTATTTTATAAAATAAAAATAATTAATTTCTGAGTTTATTTTAACCAATGTTTTAATATGGAAAAATATGTACAAAAAAAGTTCAATATTCCATATAAAACTATTAATGCTTATTACAAAAAAAAAATACAATTTTATTCAACAATCCGATGGCCCTTCGTTGGATACGATCTAGAGAGAGCAATTGGTATTTAGGTGTCTCTGCCCAGAAATAACAACAATATATATGAGGCCGAACCTGTGCGTTATAGAGCCGTAGTAGTTAGTTCGGACTGAAATAGACAGTATTTCATTTCGAACCAACTACTACAGCTTTGTTTAATGACTATTCTTTGACTAATTTAATCTTGCCCTCCAGATGACAACGGAACTTGACTTCACTCGATATGTTAACGCAAAGTATTTCAATTCTGGGGGAGAGTTTAGTGATTAATATCTCTATATATTAATAAATCTATGAGCTGCTAAATAGGCAATAAACGAAAAAAAACGGAGTTGGAGGCATCATCTTGTACAGGGGTTGCCAACCTGTGCGCATCGCCCTAGTGTGCCATAGAAATTAAAAAGGGGCGCCGTGAGTTAAAAATATTTGCAGTCGGTGCTTTTCTGAGCGCTTGCAACACAAATAAGGTTTTAAGCTACGATTTCCTATTTGGGTATAGGCATTTATTTCTTTCGACTGTTTCCTTTTCTGATAGCGAACTATCATCTGTCGACTTCTGAGGCGCAGGAGTTCTGGCCGCTGGGTGCAGCCTACCGGAGGTTTCGGAGGAGACTTCGGAACGAAGTGTCTCACGTCGCCGAAAACACGTGCTAAGTGTTAAGTTTTTAAGGATATATTAATATGTATGTTCGACTTTCAGGTATCTATTATAATGTAATATGTATGTTAGTTTTAAGGTATTTATCTATTATGCCTATTTTTTTCAGACATTTGGTTTATAGCTTGGTTAGGGCGTCGTCAAAAAATACTAAGCTTGTAACTGCGCCCCGAGCTGAAAAAGATTTGAAAACCCTGATCTAGTATATTATAAAGCACATACTTCTGGGTACGTTTCTTGTAGTTCACTCTTAAGTTTGTCGAAGTCCAGCGGCGGCAGTTCTTGCCCGGGCCGGCCTTCTATTCTTGGCATGTCCTTCAGAATTTGAGATCTGAAACCAAAAATGGTTGTATTAATTAATACTATTGTTTACCATCGGCTTTTCCCGCGTATAGTTAGAAATTTCTGTTCGGATTATAATCATTTACTGAAATAAAGCAAGTAAGATTTCTCTCTTCGAAATATATTTTTTCAAGTGACACAATACGATTTTTCTATTTGATAGGTACATCAACATACATATTAGAGTATTTATTATAATATGTACACCTTAATAATTTAAATATTATGATTCCTCTTTTATTCCACGGACACTTTTAATCATAATAAAGTATTTTATTCCATCAAAAGGTATACATATGTATTTATATCCATAACCATCATACTTTCGGATATATAAGATACATTCATTACTTTCGGTTGATTGATAAACTTCTGTACACATACTATTAATATTATAAAATATGCAAGTGTGTCTGTCTGTCTGTTACCGCCTCACGCCCAAATCGCTTAACCAATTTTATACAAAATTTGCAGAGATACTATAGTGTATATAAGTTGAACCAAGCATTTTTTTTACTAGTAACACTATTGCCACGCAGTCTTTTGTTTTCGGTTAAAACTGCACTAAAATTGGATTTCATGATTTTTGTACTTGATTTGAGTATTATTTCGTTTATGATCTTTTTAAAATATATATATGAAAATACCATATAAAATACTTCCATTGAGTATTCAGTTCAGTTCAGTCTGATTTTGATTATAGCAAATAAACTATACTTCGAATTACATAAATTGTATTCTATTTATATAACAAACAACACTTAGTCCTATAAATCTCAATAAGAATAACACTTTACTTTTTACAAAAACATATATTCAAATACTCTTGTTTGGGTCTTATGATCTGATAAATGATCAAAATCTTTTTCTCCACTACAATTGTCCATCAACAGATTTTTAGAAGGTTTTTTTAGGTTAAACTTAGGGAATAGTATAAAAAATTGGTCATTTCCATACAAAAAGCGATTGTCAACAAAGTGTTGTGTTGTCACTTTGTTGTTTGCGCAGTTTGTATAATATAACACAGCCGCGGTTTGTATAGAAATTTGACAGAGGGTTAATGAACTATATCGCCAATCCTGAGCGAAAAGACAATAGTACATCGTTGCAGCTCTCACCTCAAAGGTTCAGGGAAACCACCGTAAGGTATACCGATGGCACCCTGGAAGAATTCTACCACACTCTTGGGGAAGGACAGTTCTTCAGCCTTGGCCCTGATGTCGTCGGCGGTCAGTTTGTTCTGCACCATGAACTGGGCCAAGTCTCCCACCACCTTCGATGACGGGGTCACCTTGATTATGTCTCCTAGAAGCAGATTAGCCTCCCTGGAAAGCAGAAAAAAAAGTTTATCAAAATAAAAATAAAAAAAGTCGCAGTGCGGACACGATGTAATTTAAAATAATTTTTGGGCAAGAACCGTCATTATTTTGTAGAGTTCGTCACGGAATAAGTAATGAATTAATATTCCGTATTTTTTTTAATGGCTCCAAATTTATAGTTGTGTTATACCTGAAATATCTAATTGTCAAACATTTAGAATATATTTTTATTTTTTTGTGATTTTTGCCGCCCCCTAAAAAGTGGCGCCCCCCTGCCCCTCACGCTACGCCACTGATCACGTGATGTTTTTTTTGTGCATATCCTGCCCCCTTCCCCTTGGTGATACATGGTGTCTGTAGTTGATAATTAAAAAGTTACATTTGAATAAATAAAAAAAGTTGCCGAAAGTTGAGTTGTGCTCTATTAGGGAGCAGTTTTTACCTGTAAGCCTTCTTAACCTCCTCAAACTGGCTTCCCAAGCCCAGCGAGAAGGCCTGGAACTGCAGATTGGTGTATTGTCCTCCAGGAATCTCGTTTATGTAGACATCGGCGTTACCCGACTTCATTGTAGCGGTGCATTCGAACGGTCCGTAGAGCGTCCTAGCTTGTTCCCAGTACGCGGAATATTCCGATACCGTCTGTAGGGGTATACCTGAAATATTTAATGTTTGAAGAGTTAAAGTTAATGAAATAAAAAAAACTGTTTGTTTTGTTTGAAGTACAACCTTATATAATAGCAAAAAAAATTGTCTCGGTTTTAGGTTGTCTTTGTTAAAGAATACATAATTAGTAAGTGTAATGTCATCATGATTAGTCGAAATGATTCTTCGTCCTTAAAAAAGATTAAGTATGACAGCGCTCTGGCACTCTTCCTATGTTTAATATGACACCAAAAACATGAAAATTTTATGGGTCTTCTATTTTGACAAGGAGATTTAAGCCTATATCAGAATTCTTACTCCACAGCGACATGCATTAAGTACGCGCCTGGCTCCGTGTACGTCAGCATGGCAGCCGCGTACGCTAGAATGGTGGCCACGCACGCTACTACACCGGACACGCATGCAAAATACCTGTGTCTAAATGTGTGCCTTGCAGCGAAGCCACGAACGTTGTCTGGTCAGGCTGGACGTAGAGTCCATGGCGACGTCGACAACATACGCAACTCGCCTCCACGCACGTCAACATGGCGGTCACGAACGCAACAATAGCAGATGCGCACGCAACTATAGCGCAAGTGCACGCCAGGTACTATACCTGTGTCTAACGGGGTTCCTTGTAGTGAAGCCACGAGCGCGCCCATGCTAGGCTGGCTGGTCAGTCCAGACATAGAATCCACGGCGACGTCGACAACGTCCGCGCCCGCCTCCGCGCACGCCAACATAGCGGCCACGCCCGCGCCGGACGTGTCGTGCGTGTGAACGTGGATGGGCACGTGCGGGTGTCGGTCACGGATCGCTGATATCAGCAGTCTAAAATGGTAATCATTATAAGGTCAAGCCGCACAGACCATAGTCAGTGACCCGTGTGAGACCCGTGATTTACAGTTGTAGGCAATTGCTTACAATCTACTTTACTTTTTTCTTACTCGGCCGCTGTTGGCTTCAACAGACAGATAGATAACAGACGAGTTCATAAGCTTGGTTGGTGTAATCTTTCAGGTCTTATTTATTCTTTATTTTCCCCGTGATTAACTGTCATATAGGCAATTAAGAATTTACACAAGCTATTTTACTTTTTTACTTACTTGGCCGCTTGTGGTTTCAATAGTCCAGCCATATCCTTGATGGACAGTACATGGGTTCCGGCTTTGACCAGTTCATCAGCTAGGTTGGTGTAGTATTTCAGGTCGTATTTAGACTTGTTTGAGTCTGAGACATCTCCGGTGTAGGATATAGCGGCTTCTATCACACCGCCCGCTTTGCCTACCGCGTCCATACCCAGGATCAGGTTAGGAAGGTAGTTGAGAGAGTCGAACACACGGAATATATCCATACCGGCTTTTACCTAAAAGAAAAAGTTTCTTTATTGGGTTTTTTGTTCGTTAAGTGTACAATTATTGACTTTATCCGTACTAATATTATAAATGTGAAAGTGTTTGTTTATTTGTCCTTCACGCCTTAACAAAACAACAAATCAACTATCTATTTATCGATCTATTTATCTAAAGCTAAACTTACGGCCATATCACAGAACTTGTAGACGACGTTATCGGGGTAGTTGGTGTAGCCAACCGCGTTGGCGCCTCTCAGCAGCATTTGGAATGGAATGTTGGGGATCAGCTTGCGCATGTCTTCCAACCGCTCCCAAGGACACTCATGAAGGAATCTGGAGAAAGAATGAGTTTGTTTGTAATTTTTATAATTTTATGATATTGAAATAAAGCCAATAAGGTTCAAGATAATTAATGAAAAAGGGCCTGATATTGCACCCCTTTACTCCATACGATAGCATGACAGACACTAAGAACAGGACGTGGTGAAATAGACTTTAGTCACTTCTAGTGAATTGAACAATTACCTGAGAGCAACATCAAATGTGGCGCCGCCCCAGTTCTCGAGCGAGTAGAGGTTGCTGAAGTTATGTGCGACGTACGGTGAGACCGCCAGTAAATCGTGTGTACGCACTCGCGTCGCAAGCAACGACTGATGTGCGTCCCTGTAGGTTGTGTCCATAAGGAGCAAGCCCTTGTTATCTCTTACGGCCTTAGCGAACGCCTCAGGGCCCTGAGACTTGAGTATCTCACGGAAGCCCCTTGGCGGTTTAACAGCTGAAAACAAGATGGCCGACGAACTCAAATTGGCGTACTTTCATAACTACCCTCGTAAGATGTAGCTTTAATGTTCATGTACTTCATTGCTTTTGGGTTCTCGTAACAATTTTGACGTGTTATCTGTTTCAATGCCAATTAAAAGTATTATTTCATGTCTCAAAATTTTGAAATGTTAATATTGTTACCATAAACAAAAAAGTTCATGTCCATCAAAGTTACAAAGTAAGACGGCATGGCCATAGTTAGAGATTAATAACTTGAACTTTGACGACAAATTAAATTAATATACATTGTCTTAATTTTTAAGATTGTAAGTTGTTAATATTGTTTGGCAAGTTACTTCAAATAATTTTTATACAAAACTAATTAAATTGAAATGTTTTTTTTAAGACGATTCACTGTGCATAAGCCAGATATTTCAATGAGACACAAAGTTAGATACACCCAACATGCTTAAAACAAAATTGGCTTACCTGTGTTTTCACCTGTCATTTCTTTAATTTTTATTGCCTCTGGCGAAAGGTCTGAAAATTTCATTAGTAAATGATAACGACGTTATAAGATGAAATGAAACTAAATGTAGCATATAGATGCACCCACACAGAAGTTATAACGTAAGCTTATTCTGTAGACTATTGAAATATGATGAAAAAGAAATGTAGTAAATTCTTATGACGTTAAGAGTGAGGCCGCAATATTCAGTTACGATGCGGTAAGTTGCGTTGTCGCGACATAGTAGCGAATTGTATGCGATGTTGAAAAAAAAATCTTTTGCAGAGTGGATTTTTTTAGACAAAAATACGATAGATGTAGAACAAAATAGACCATCGAGTATCCAACTCAAGCGGTGTCTGGCTACTATAACTTGAAGCTAGCATTTATTTGGACTAGCAACATTATTCCGACGCAGTCTTTTGTTTTCGGTTAAAATTGCATTACAATTGGATTTCATGACTTAGATTTTTTGGTCTTTGGATTGATCTTTTGGTTTTTCATGTAAGACATGACATGTTATTCATTTGAATAAATGATATTTTTATAAAATAAATGTATGAAAATACCATGAATTAACACATTATGCAAAACGAGATTTTGTCCCTCCATCGAGTATTCAGAATCTGATTGATTGTAACAAATAAATTATACTAGGAATTTGTTTTTTTTTGTCTTTTGACCGATTAGTCTCAATAAGAATATTACTTTATTTTTTTTACAAAAACTTATTTTCGTTCGTGTTTTGGTCCTATGATTTGATAATTGATCAAAATATTTTTCGCCACTACAATTGTGTAATATTATCTACAGAATTTTTGGATTTGGAAGGGTTTTACTACGTTCAACTTATAGTAGCCAGACTACCGGACAGACCTTTGGATTCATTTCTGTAGAAGAACCTCACTAGGCAATTGAATAGAAGCTAGTCAAAAACTGACATTTGTAAAACGCCAAATTCATGTTTGTAAGAATTGAGATTTACGTTTGTAAAACGTCAGATACATGTTTGTAAAACGTCAGATTTATATTTGTAAAACGTGAGATTTACGTTTGTAAAAAGTCTGATTCATGTTTGTAAAACATCAGATTCACACTTGTAAAACGTCAGAATCATGTTTGTAAAACATCAGATTCATGTTTGTAAAACGTCAGATTAATGTCTGTAAAACGTCAAATTAATGTCTGTAAAACCAAATTTAATTCATGTTTGTAAAACGAGAGTTTCACGTTTGTAAGACGTCAAATTAACGTTTGTAAAACTTTAGATTTGCGTTTGTAAAACGTCTAAACTACGAAAGTGAAGAGTCGTTCCATGTCGCTTTTGGTGCGGTCACACCACAAATACGATGTTTCTTTATAACTGCAGTGTGGGTAAATTTAGGAGCCAAAATATAAGATAAGGCTTATGTATACTAAAGATTAAGGCTAAGAAGGAATGTCACAGTTTTATAAAATAAGTTTTAGCTTCAATTCCATTAATTAAAAAAAACAGTCGAGCTTTTTTAAATAAGTTAATTTTTATACTTAAACACAAGGCGTTTAAATTATTAAATGCATTTTAAAGTCACAGTCCATTCTTAGCCGTGCAAGTATTAATATTAATATTATATTAGCAATTAATTTAAAAACCAGACTTTAAAATAATTTTATAAATAAATTTAAATTTCATTAGGCGCCATCTGAATTAATTAAGAGAGACAAAACAAGTATAACAGCTAAATAATATTCCTACTATTTTAAGCCATACCAACTCAAAGTTCTTTCTCGAATATAATAATTTGGCAAAGAGTTATTTATAACTTCTGTAAAAATATAAGTATAAAGATTGAGATGCATTTTGATGATTGATGATGCATTTTATACAAGATGCATTTTATAAAAATAACAGTTTGCTTTTACTTATTTCAAGTATTTTTTTACAAATTTAAAATTCGAGAAAGATTCAGTTAGTAAGAAAATATACCCTGTTATTCTACAAGATTTGCGTAGTGCCCAAGTTAAAGAAGGTGCTTAAAGCTTGTGCCGAAATCGTAGACACATACCACACCCATCGCGAACTGAAAATATTGATGATGATTAATACGGGCCCAATGACATTTAGGGTTCCGTACATACCCAAACATCATGTGTTCTTCGTGAAATGATAACATAGAAATGGTAAATTTTGACACAGTGTGTGGATTTTTTTATCGTAATATTTATTTATAATTCGCTAGACTTTACTAGCTATGAATAATGAGTATTTATTTATAAAAATATTATAAATAGGATTATAGGATTTCACAATTTATAAACAAAATTTGTAAAAAAATTATAAGGATATTTTTTTCTTACTAATAATAATGTGAACTCAATGAATACGCTATTTTTCAAAATCTAACGCAATGTGTAACGGTTATAGTGTATCTATTATTTTTATTTAAGTTGATATATTGTTAAGATTTAAGTTGAAAGTTCTACTAGACTGCCCAAGTCTAAGTTTCAACTTAATTGTCTTCATGAAAAAATATAATAGTTAAGATTATTACTCTTAACATTGTTATAAATATTGAGTCTATGTGTTTGTATAATGGGTGGATTCGAAAGAGAGTTAACGGACGCACGTCATTCCGATCAAATGACATATGAGCGTCAACTGGCTTTCTTTCAATTTCCCCCATGGTACATATGCGTGTCTGTATCGTTTTGGTACTTTTCCAAATTTTTTTTTTTTTATTAATTAGTTTACTTCATTTGTCATACTTTCCTTCGTCATCAATGCTAGTTAATATTTTAAGGACATAATTTAACAAAAACTAACATTAAGGACTCTGTACTTGTACATGCGCACATAACGTACGTACGCACGTGTACGCAAGAACAAGTCTCGATGCGTGCATGTACGTTCAAATTGCGTGTACTTTTTGCATAGTATGTATATTCATGTTCGTCAATGAAGACACACATGTCGAAGCGGATAACCAAGATTATACAATTACTCATTTTTTACCTCCTAATTTTTTACACATTTTGTAACCTACCTACTTCATCGTCTAGCTAACATTTCTAGCGATACATACAATCCATTTTTTTTTCATTTAAAATAATTTTCCAAAATTCCTCATTAATGCAAAAAATAACTAGATTTAAATATGTTAGCTACCCGCTTCTTTCAATCATGTCTTTAATAGTGAATATACATATAAAACAAAATTTTATGAATGCAACTTATTATGATAGTGGGCTTAAACATCACAGGATGACAAAAAATCTCAAATTATTTTAAGAAATGAGTAATATATTAGCGATTTAAGTTTTCTACTCATCTTTTTCTCTTAAAACGTAATTTAGTATGAACTTTGTTCGCAGCTTATAGACGTTGGCGTCAGAGTTAATATTGGATCTTTCTTTCTAACAATTCTAAAGGCTTATAATTTTGTTATTTTTAATTCTATCAAAAAACGAATTGGACAACATCGTTTTTATAGCGATAGATTTATTTAAACAAAGAATTAAAAATCATGCATATTCCCTATTGTACGTGGGTTTGCGTGTGTGTGTGTGCGCGTGTGTGTGTCTGTGTGTGCGTCTCACCGAGCGGCACGGGCGGTATCTGAGGCTTGGCGTCGGACGGCGGTATGCCGGTAGCTAGCGGCGTCGCCGGCCCGTTAACTAGGACGTAGCCGAGATAGTTGAGTATCTTCTGTGCCCTGTTCTGCGACGCCTTGAACATGAAGAGCTGTGGGTGCTCATCTATGAAGTACGTATCTACGGAGCCTGGAGAAAAAAGTATTAGTTGTGAACAAAATATAAATTTTCTTCAATTCATCCAAAAATTTAATTTTAAAATGCATATATATCGCATACTTTATTTTGCTGTTCTTTCATCATTAGCATCAAAGCTACATTATCCCAGGTCGTTGTATACATATTTTAAATCAGTAATTGCCTAACACGGGGTAGATAGTATTATAAACGTGAAAATTTGTATTCATGAATTAATGTTACTCTAGCACATAAAAATACTGTAGAGATTTTAATAAATTTAGGGGTCTCCTCGAATTACTGAATCCCTGGATTAACACAAAGGCTACGATTTACTGTGGGAAAGTATCTTCCCCTATACACCGCGGAAGCTGGATAGGTATATTGCTTACCGTTCAAAAACTTTTGGTTTTCCAGTACGTTTAGTAGGAAAGGTATGTTTGTCTTGACACCGCGTATACGGAACTCGCGGAGGGCGCGGTTCATCTTAGCGGCTGATGACGACAGGTCCGATGCGTGGGAGATCACCTGTTTGTAAAACGAGAGGATTTTGTCACGTATTCAACAAAAAAAATTAATAAACATTTAAAACAAATAGTCGCAAGTCTTCAAATAGGTATGTACAATCAGGGAAGCTGAAACAGAGCCAGATTGTGGATCTAAGTAAATTGGTCCGTTATGTCAAACCCAGCCGACAGATCACGACTTGCATGGAATTGGCATTCCGACCAAATAACGGAGGTCCGATAACTGGCTCTCTTTCATTTTTTCCCATGGTACATATTATCAAATATATCTAGACGTCACCCGCAACTCTGCTGCGCAATTCATTTATTGTGCAGGAACGAAAAAAAGTGTACTTTGTCCTTTTCCGTCTGTTCTAAATCTTCCGGCTAATTTCTGAAATGGCTGAACCGATTTCGAAGGGACCCTTTTTGGCAGGAAGCTGATGTAATTACGGGTAAATTGGCCTACTTTTTAGTCAACTTCCGAAAATGAAGCATGATAAAAACGAGTCGCAGGCAACAGCTAGTATAAAAGAACCGATAACCGATCCTTAAACTGACCTTGACAAGCAGCGAATCGTAGTATGGTGAGATAATCGCTCCTGCATAAGTCGACGCAGAGTCCAGACGAATACCCATACCCTCGCCTGAACTGAAATAAATATCGTATCTATATTATAACTTCTTTATTTATAAAAATATTTAAACAATGTTTAACTTATCAGGGTTCGCTGTCCCTTTCTGTCGTGTGACGTTTTCATTATTCCACAAAAGGAGTGCGAATCTTGATTAACACTGTTTAGATATTTTTATGAAAATGGGGGTTAATCTGTATAGTTTTCTTTTTGCCTTCTAAATATTTTTAGGAGGCAAAAAATAAAACTTTCCAGATTAGAGATATTGCGTCATTTTAGTAGTAGTTACGACCTCGCAAAAAATTAAGGCCTGTGTCACCACTTTCGGATAAGTGCCGTATAGCCTATATCTGACAGGTGAAGTATAGGGATTCTGTCAAATGGATAGCTTATACGATACTTATCAGGAAATGCCGGATCCTACAAAACTTTTGAATTTCCAACCAAACCAATGATTCGAATTTACAAACATAAAAACATGCATTTTGCGAGTTAATTTATGGGTCAACAATTTCCTCCCTCGATATATCACTCCCTACGTCCCTTAAAAAGTTTAGCTCAAACCACTTACCGGAAAACCTCGATCCTGCCCGTGCTCGGTTGGAAGTTATTCGCCGGATCCTCCGTAGTCACTCGACACTGTATCGCGAACCCGTCAGCCCTTATCTTGTCCTGTGTGAGGCCCATCTCCGGTAGAGTCATGCCCTCGGCGATTCTGATCTGGGATTGCACCAAGTCTATCCCGGTCACCTCTTCCGTGATTGTGTGTTCCACTTGTAATCTAAAAGACAGTATTATGAGTCATAATCTAATATCATAAATGCGAAAGTTTGTGAGTGAGTGTGTATGTTAGTTACTTCTTCACGCTTAAAAGGCTAGAGCGATTTTGGTAAATGCCCATACAAATGTTGGCATGGAGTTAGCTGATATCCTGGATTAACTCATAGCCTACTTTTGTCAGTTTGTCAGTCTGTTTGTTCGCTGTGCGCCTGTCTCTCTGTCTAGTTATTGAGCACAAAAATTCACGTAAATTTTAAAGTGTAAGTAATAAACTAGTTTGGAGAGCCATGCATTGTATAGTATTATTCGTGGTCCGCGGCCGGACTATTACGATAGTTCAATTCAGTTGTGCGCGCAGCCTATGTGTGCGTGCACTTGTGAATACACAACTTTCATTCATGTGGCAGTAACGCGCCAGGCGACGTCCGAGTAAACAAGGTCACCCACAGATAGAACCGCTCGCACAACTGAGTTGAACTATCCGTACCCACACATAGAGCCGCGCGCACAAGTGAGTTAAACTATCTATACTCACCTAGCGTTGACCTCGATGAAGTAGAAGTTGCCCTTATCGTCCAACAGGAATTCTACAGTACCGGCGTTCTCGTACCCGACGTGCCGCGCCAGGTGCACCGCGCAGTCCACCATGCGCTGACGGGTCTGAAATTATAAGTTGATGTTTTCCGTCCCTTATGCAAGGTACAACAAAAGTAATTGATAATATTTTAGGGTGTGTATGTGTATCATATGTATTGTTTACTGTAAAAGTAGCAGCGGTTAAGACGAAAAAATGTGATTCATATGGATAAAGCTCTTGTCACTGGACACGCCCATACAAATCAAAAAATTTTGTTTCGCTTTCAGCACTTTTAGATCCACTGAACCTATGAATTGTTTTGGATCCCGCATATCAGAAATGATAGGTGTGTAATATGGTATCTAAGGGGGAGCCGCACTAAAAGTAGACGTACTTCGGGGTCCAGTTTCGGCGCTGGCGCAATCTCCACGACCTTCTGGTGTCGGCGCTGTACAGAGCAGTCTCTCTCGTACAGGTGCACCACGTTGCCAGCCTTGTCACCTGGTCATACAAAGTCTTTGGTTAATTTTATATATTGCCTGCAATCCTAATCTGTAAAATTGAGTTGAAGAACATAGAGCCGTTGCCAAACGTTTACAAATGTACGCACAATTGAGTTGAACTGATTATAAGAAACGTTTATATCTCACCTAGCAGCTGCACCTCGATGTGTCGCGGCCGCTCTATGAATCGCTCTATGAACATGGAGCCGTTGCCGAACGCGCCGAGAGCCTCAGACGACGCGCGCTCGAACGACGACGCCACGTCCGCCATCTCACGTACAACACGCATACCACGCCCACCGCCACCGTATGCCGCCTGAGAATAAGATTATTTTACAGTTAGTTCAACTCAATAGGCTAGTTGGCCTTATGAATAAAATAAAATTAAAAAAAAAAGTTTTATTAATTATTGATTTTCATTCATATAATTACGATATCAATTTATAATTTGAATTTTAAAGTTGCCCTTTTTTAATTTGTATATCACCTGATCCGAAACGCTGTCCGCCATGATGAGAGTTTGTGAACTCATAAATTGAAAACAAGCAACGACGAAGGCGGTGTAAAATGTTCATATTTTTTAAATTCTTTATTATTAAATCCAGAAAGGGGATTTAAATAAAAAAAATAGATTTTTAAAAGATTTTTTCAATTTAATGAAAATGAAAGTAATTGTTTTTTTTTTTTGCGATTAGTGACGTCACATCCCATTATAGCGCACAGTGTTTTCGCGGCATTCAAAATTACGTAAATTTTTAAGGTGTTTTATGACTTTTCAGCGAGGTTATTTTAAGAAAATAAAATAATCACTGGAAGTGACTATGTTAGAAAAAAATTTACCTACTTTTGCAAAAAGTATCAAGTACCGTATTGCACGTGGCCCTATGTGTGGTTACAGATAGTTTAACTCAAGTTATGCGCTCGGTGGTATGTATGGGTAAGCCTTATTTACTTAGACGACGTCTGCCGCGTTACTGCTACATGAATGAAAGTTATCTATTAACACACATATGGGGCCACGCGCAAAACTGAGTTGAACTACATGTAGACTACTTTTTTCCGGCAGATTCATTCGGGTAGTACTTAAAAATCGCGTAAAAGGAATATTTTGGAAACATTGTTTTTTTCCAAGACCAAGGGTACTAAACTTTTAAGTTAAGTCTATGGAAAAAATCAAGTGTACTGATTGTTTCGTTTGAGTGTAAAGAAAAGACAAACAAACAAGCACACTTTCAGATTTAAAATATTAGTAAGGATAACTTGATCCTTACTAATATTTTAATGATAGCGCGTAAATAGCGCCATAAAAGAAGATCTTCCGACCGAGCGAGATGGCATGCTCGGTCGGAGCCACACTGACGCCATTTCAGACGTTATATTTCATCGAAGCATCTCTTATTATTTCTCTCATTAGTATCAACTTAAATTGTTTTTACTATACCTTAAATATAACTGGAAGGCCGTGTTGCTTGCAGAACTCCAGCGCCTCCTCTTTAGTCGTTATCGGTCCGTCTGTCCCGGGGACAATTGGCACCTCTGAAATAACAAAAATTATATTAAAATCTCACAATAAATCCTTTTTCTATAAGTTATATTTGTGGGTATGTACGTGGTGGCCAAAGGAAGATCTTCCAACCGAGAGAGGTGATATACTCGGTCAGGCCGAAGCCCACGTGATTCATTTCAGCTGTCGTATATATACCGCCGTGTTTCAAGAACTTCGATAGCGCGATGCAGGATTATTACGATTAATGTGGGTACCGCCACATATTTATACAATACTAGGTGTGTCCCGCAGTACTACCCGCGTAAAAGCTCTATGCCAAATTTTATCAAAATCGGTCCAGTCGATTAAGCGTAAAAAGGTAACGAATTAATGCGCAAGTTTGTGAGTTTGTAAATGTGTATAATTACAAACTCACAAACTTTCGCATTAATTAGTATGAAGTATATTTTGCATGCTTATTTCCATTTTCCCGAAATAAAAAGTATCATATATTTTAAGTCCCCTAACACCCTATAGTTATATCAAATTTTATCAAAATCTGTTAAATAGCTTTAAAACGACAGAATTTGTTTAGTATCTTAAAACAGTTGAACAAATTACTTAGGAAAACAACAATTCTGTATCGATTTTTGCTAATATTTAAGTTTCTCGTCAAGTTATAAACAGACACTCACTAGCATCAATGGCAGCTTTCCTAGCTGCCACCTTATCTCCCATTTGCTGCACGACTTTTGGTGACGGACCAATGAAACGCAAACCGGCGTTTTGGACTGCTTGGGCAAAGTCTGACCTGGAATATTGAAAATAAATATTTACAGAAAACTGGCGTGAAACGGCGTGGTGCTGTGTTTAGTTCAGTGAGTCAGTTTACCGGTGGTACAAACTTATTAATTATTTTAATTAACCTAGTCCCCTATCCCTATTCCAATTCCCTATTCCCAGCTCTCCTATTCTAAGCCAGTTGCAGCAAGCCAAGACTGTTCAAAAGCTTCTGGCCCGTGGGAATAGTTTACCGAAAGTTCCGGGGGAGGCTCCCGCATGAAGCGAGGATCACGTCGCCGAAAGACGTGATAAAGTTTAGTGTGTTTGTGTAAGTGAATAATAATATATTTTAGGTTAAAGTTGTTCGGTGTACATCCGTTGTCTGATTGCCATAACACAAGTTTCATTTAACATGGGATTAGACGACATGATGTACGCTGCTTTTTACTATATGTCTCACCTCCCTACTATAAATGATAAGGCTAATTAGTTCTTAGTTATTAGACATATTTTAAACCGATAAAACCTCTTTCATAAGTCTCCCCAAGTCTGCAAATTGCAGCTTTTGTTTGTACTATTGTTTACGATATTGTTTGACGACCTCCATGGCTCAGTTGGTAAACGCATTGGTAGCTTAAGCCGGAGGTCGCGGGTTCGAATGCCTCCGACAGAGCAAAAAGTTTTCAAGATTCCTTGGTCTTGAATGTGTATAAAATATGTGGATCATATAAGAAAAATGATAAATATGTGTAAAGTATAAAAGAATTAAAAGTATTTCCGTTGTCTGGTACCTGTAACACAAGTCCTATAGGTACTTAGCACGGAGCCAAACTACCGTGGTGTGAAGCGTCCATAATTATTATTATTATTATTATATTGTGTGTTTAATATAGAATTTAATCTTGAAGCTTTCCTGGTTCAAAAAAATAGCCTCGTTTATCCCGGGCCTCTTAGTATTAGCTCCATGCTCCCACCTTTCAGACAACAGCCCGTATCCCGGATGTACGGCGTCCACGTCATTTTCCTTGGCCACTCTAATGATCTCCGGTATGCTGAGGTACGCCTCCACTGGGGGTAGACCTTTGCCGACTACGTACGATTCGTCGGCTTTTTGTCTAAAAAAAAATATAAAGAATGAAAGTCTTCTGGAGGAAATAAAACTTACCTTATATGGGTTATAAAGACACGGGGGTTGAAAATTATCGCAGTGTGAGAAGACGTTGTTTTTAGTATGAAATTCATGCCGCAGAAGATACATTTTTCAACACGAACGAACCTACTGCCTTACATAAATATCGCCGTGAAGTATGTTTGCCGGAACCCAGCTCCTAACACCGCCATTTCCCTAGCCTATTCCCTCAGTAAAGACCGGAAACACTCTTCCGATTCTGCATGTGTCCATGGGCGACGGAAGTTTATCAGGGGGAACGGCGGCAGGAGAATAGACAAAATGGCATAAACTGATTTCCTTTGTGCATCCGTCACTTTGTCTATCTTGCTGTAGTAAGAAACACTTTCTAGGGCCGCAGGTGACCCGACTATTCTTTTGTCCCCTAACTTCATTAAAAAATACCTGTGCATCTGCAGCCTGTCCTGTTCGCTGTATATAGCGACGGAGCGTATGCCCAGCTCGGTACATGCTCGAAACACTCTTATAGCAATTTCCCCGCGGTTCGCGACCAGCACGCTGCGAATTGGCTTGTATTCAACGCTCTTTGAGTCCTGAAAATAGACGATATATTCGAGTACAGCCGGCAGGATAAGAGTAGAATACAAATAAAGCAAGCCTGAAAACAATTTATTTTGAGGGTAAATAAACAAAAATGTTTGAGAAACAATCCGACAGTTTCTTATCCACCTTTGTTTTGTATTTTCCCAACATCTCACTAGAATTCTAGGATTTGGAACAGGAATACGATACACCAATTATTATTATTAAGCTTGTGTATTTGGGAACCAATAGCTTCATTAACCAGACCACGCAAATCGCTGCACCTCTATTGGACCTCAAAATCATATTCCTCATAATGATGCTGTTATGAAAAGGCTACCTACATAGCATTATAAATGTAGACTTACAGTGGTGGCAGTGCGGCTCCTTGCTGTACTCCATGCTTGAAGCTGCGAAGCGGACGCCCGCAGAGCGAATCTCGCCTTCAATATTTGCATTTTAAAGTATTAACGCTTACAAAAGTATAAAAATAAGTAAAAAAATTATATAAGTACTATGCTTAATAGAAAATTATTTCATTTTGTGATTTATATTGTGCAATTGACTAGAATTCTTCGTGATTTCGGTCGGTTCGTTTCTGTAACAATGGAAAGGTTCCCGTTAGTTATTTGTAAGTGAAAGTATAAATAAAAGCTTTTAATAGGCATTTAACTTCATTTCGTGCGATTGCAACGTATGCGTAATGTGTAGTTATTAGTAGTACTATACCAATACATAGAACAGCCTTGTCACAATTATTACTGAAGATAATATACATAAATACATAAGCAGGACGCACAGATAGCACCAGGTACACATGTAAGGGTTTAAACAAGACCTGTAACATTTTTTACATGGGAAATCAACAAATCAAATTGCAATTATATATATGGTAGCACAATAATAATAGTCATTAACTACCTATATACTTTGTTAGTTCATGATATTAGGGGGATTTTTGATTTATGTAAGGTAAGCCTGTAATAACACAGAACATCAAAAGGTCCTTATTATTTTCTTCAACGTTTTACCTAATCTACAAAACGTGCTAGGTCTCCACGACGCTCGAGTTACTACAAAAATAGTACACTCACCTCCTCGGCTATTACTAGGACAATAACTAGAACGAAGGAGGATGGTGGTATACATTTTCCTTAATTGACTCCAATGATATTCTGTTACATATGCCGTTGTAAATACATAACCTATCAACGTTAACTTTAGTAGCGTTATAACACGTGTTTATGCGGCAGTAATATTACGATATCTAATTGCTACTTGTTAAATGCATAAAAGGTATAATATACTTTACATGTATAGTCATTTATTTATGCATTATGCATACTAAATCCATCGCATAGTACCCACATGCAAATCTTGACAGAGTGTAAGTATATTATCGCATTTTCAGGAATTTATAAAACATCAAAAGGTCCTTATTATATTTTTTAGCATTTATAGAACTCATTATTTTGACGGAATGGAGTTTTAGGATTTTAGGATTTTTTTTTAATATGGTTGGAAAAAGTTTGAAATGAATCGATTTGTTAGTACAAAATGAAATAAAAATAACATGTGTCAGAAAATAACAAAGAAATCCATTACAAATCAGAATAGGGTAAAAGACGATGAAGCCATAAAACTGATAAAAAGCAACAGTTTCTTTTTAATTCATTATTGCCTTAAATGAAATGAAACCATATTAATTTTCTACACAAATTAGAATCAACCACATTTGTTTCTTAGAACATATAATGATAAAGTAAATGATAAAGTAAAAAATAGAAAATAAATATTTATATTGTGTGAATAAGAATAATAGTAGAAACAAAAAAAAACATCTTAACTGTCTAGAAACTCCAAACCATATAATAAAGTCAATACCTACAATATATGCAGGAAAACATACAGTTGTATTTAATAAAATTACTATAATAAGAAATTAAGTTAATAATAGTAGAAACAAAAAAAATCATCTTAACTGTCTAGAAACTCCAAACCATATAATAAAGACAATATCTACAATATATGCAGGAAAACATACAGTTTTATTTAATAAAAATACTATAATAAGAAATTATGTTGTCGTAATGCATACGTTCATTATATTAATTCTTACTATCCGAGTCAAAATATTGTGATGATGATGATAGCGGTAGAGAGCGTAAACAGGACATTGAACTGTACCGGTTTGGCAATGACACTGGTTTAGCAAAAGTATTTACGTAAAATATAATATTATTTCAAAATTGTGGTAACCTAGCAAGATACGATACGAAAGAAGTGAACATTTGGTTTTTTATTTTAAGTTTGTGCCAGTTATTATTGACAAAAGAATTATTTTTTCTACCTTGATCAACTAATGCAAGACCTGTAGAGAACCTACATTTTGTTTTACATAAATTTATTAATAGCATTTAAGAGGTAACTTTTGAGTAGCTACGTGTGCACTACACTCTATAGTTTTTGTAACTACATCAGCACAAGTTAGGGAATTCAGAACATCAACACATTTATTTACCACAATACTACTTATTATAAAACCAGTCATACAAGTTTATCCGGACTGAAGAACATTTGAATGTTAATCACAAAACAAAGTGTAGTTGCATTTTGATAGTAATTTTTATTCCAAAAGAAAGCCTGTGTTGCTTCACATAAAACATTAGCAGTACACTTGTCGACTTAATAATTTAAAAATGATAATGGTGTAACTGTAATGAATAATTTAGAAGATTAAAGTTACTCGAACAAGTTTGAGCAAATATGTTGTCAAATTCTTGACATTAGACCTAGATTAGATTACAAATCCGTAGATAACGTTTGTTGTTATTTTCAAGAAAGGCGTTTACTCCGGTATTATTTACATTAGAAGTGTGACAAACAAATATATCAAAAGTATATCGATGTAATATCGTAGAAAGTCGATGGTCCTCTAAAAGATCCATAAGGTAATCTAAAAAACTGGTTTCACCGCTTACTGATAAAGTTTCTGATTGGCTATCCATAACTTTTTTGACAAATTGACTATCCGAAACCTATCAGTAAGGGATGAAACAGGCCCTAAAACGTAGTAAGTCCAATATTTTATAACCAGTCATGATACAGGTTATGAAATCGATTTTGATCTTATCAAAAAAAGATACAACATGAAAGAGTCTTGTATAATCGTATTTATATTGGATTAAAGGCAATACTAGTAATTGATCGCGCATATCGAGAAGATAACATAAATGTTATCATTTTTGCAATTTGTGCTATGATCAGCCGACAAAAGTTATACCGAATTTATGACAGTTACGAAGTCAAACAATGTGAAACATACGAGTACATTCAAATATCGTCTGCAAGTCAACCTCAAACATGATTTTGATCGGAAGTGAGAACCATTATAAATTTTATTAATTGAAAGACATTACTGGTATAAACAATACTAACAGTAGCACTTTTTTGACAATTTTACAGACTTTCACTTTGATCAGTTGCAAATTAGTTTTTCGAGGACTTATACTTTATCAAGGACATTTACGATGCTGATATTTTTATTGCAAACATAACGTTGCAGTATCATAGTAGACGTTCATAAATCCACAATCACCTTCACATATGTAATTTCCAGTATGATTTTCTATAAGAGGAAACAATAGGATCGTTAATTAAATATTTATTATGATATTATTCATTGAATGTTTATGTAGAGCATAGAAATTTTCTCAAATACAATTTTACTTCATTGAGTCACACAATTTTGTTTTGCTTATGGCGAATGACTCTTTGATCTTCAATTCAAGATCATTAACTTTACATAGTACACTATTCATATGATTTAAAGGCTCCTTGTTCCCAAACTTGGACCGACGTAAAAAAGACGATGGTCATGTCCCTCGCGTTTTTTGTAGGTATTTAGGAATCATCATTTGGAAAATAACACAAAATTATTAATCAAAACGAGCTTCACTAGATAAATACTTAAACTAAATTTTGACACTAAAATTAGTTTAGTTTAATCTTTTAGCTGTAGAATTAAAAATATTTTTAAAAAAGAGTTAGCTTTGGATTTTTTTACTATAGAGCTAAGTTCATCTGATTGTGTTTCTATTAGCAAATTTCACTCTGATATATCTTCAACTAACACATATATTTTTTTTTCAGAACATTACGTCAATTTATAACTCATTCGTATTGATTTCAAAAACGGCATTAACGTTATTGTTCTATTCAATTAAAGTCATGTTGGTTGTAATCCAAGCAATATCAACACTCTTTTGCAGCATCTTATCTTATCGGGTCAGACCTCTTTTGGGCAGAATGTTTTGTAAATATTATTTTGGGATAATAATTTGAAATAGTAATCTATTATTACAGGATTGGTAGCGTGCGAATTTCTATATCGTTTGACGTTTAAAAAGCATTAAGTTTTAGCAAAAAGACGTTGTCAAAAAGCCCTAAACTATTAAGGCTTTTTATCAACACTATTAATTTGTTAAAGAATCAAATCATTTTTGAGTACCTAATTAAAATTATTGGACCAATTATATATACATTATGATACTTTAGCAATAAGTAAGAATCCACTAATGGTATAAAGATAACAATTAGCAACTCAGAAATACTAGAAGAATACACTTTCATAATTTGTCTCGCTAAGAAACATCAAGGCTAATTTCGTAACAGTACTTAAATTATGAAATTTAGTGATGAGCGGATTGAGTACTTTAAGCTGACTATAGTAATCTAAAATAGGTATAATATAATAGCTTCTAGATTAAACAAATGATACTTAAAAAAATATAGAGGAGAACTCTCAGGAACATTTTTCCTCATGAAAGAACCTTGTAAAGAATTGCGTTAAAATCTTGCAGAAAACAAAAGATCAAAAAGATTGTTTAAATTGATACTAAACGAATATTATTGTTAAAAAAGCACGAGTAATTTTCTTGACGTTTGAAGACATGACGTAGAGGGGCATCCTATTACTATTTGCGTGTATTATATGGACAAGGTGATGAAAAAATGTCCGATCAGACGATCGATCAGAAGGTCAGATTTATAGCAGAATAAATTAACATAAAAACTATGGCAATTAATTATTATTATTCAACACAGAATTATAGAGGTAATGAATCGTTTAACAAAAATGAAAATTATTTCCATGAATATTTTGAAAACAATTAATGTGAACAAATAAACAATTGGGGCCTTGAAAACGTTTTCGACTAAATGTTTAACAAGACAAATGCAGGCAGGTGGGTGAAACATAGCGTGTTTTGCAATTTAAATCAGTATCATTGAAAGGACTATTATGTAATTTAAACAGAAATAAATCACGTCTTATCTCAACTTCTCAATATCTAACTAATTACGACGACGTTAACAACCATAACTCAATTGATAATGCTGAATCACGATTTACGCTGAAGGTCGTTCAAAGTCGATTTTTTTTTCTCGTGAAATAAACAAATAAACAAATATTTCAGTTTACCTCAACTAAGTGCACACGTCCGCACTGCCCGACTACCGGCGCGATACTGAGCGCTACGGCGCTATGCTTTATTTGTTTTCGTAAATGGAACAGCAGGTCGCTGTGACCTCTACGAGCTTATCGCGAGTTCAATGTTATAGTAACTCGTGTTATAGTAGCTCATCGGTTATGTACATTTTCGTCATTTGGTCTACCACCAGCAGGAACTCAATAAGTTGACAAAATTAGCTACATAGCAGCTGACGTTTGGAGGGATCGACTTCAATACATTGAAGCGATAAAATATGACAGGTAGTCTTGAATCCGTATCCCAAAACAAAATGGAACACTCATAAAGATGCTCAACTCTTAAGCAGTAACTGTTCTAGGAAAAGCTTTTCAGGAAGAAGCCTCTTAGTGAGAGAAAATAAGCAGAATCTTTGCGGGACTCTACAATACTTTGTAAGAAGACGGCTTTATTTAAAACTTAATATCTGTTTTGTCTAGACTCTAGACACTCATTTTTATGTATATGTATTACGATTTACGACTGTGAATAGAAGATAATATGTAACAATAAACACACAGAGAAAGACGGACTTGTATTCTTAACAAAGTAGTTTCTATTTCTGACGCATTTTGGCCATAACCTGCTTGAACTTTTCGAGATATTCAACTAGACGATAATTCTATTTATTTAATTTATAAATGAATGTTGTTTATGGTGTATGTAGGGCGAGGACAGTCGATATGTTTAAGGCTTGTATAACAAGCCTTAAACGTGGCTTTAGAAAATTAGAGTAAAAAATAAAAAAATATAGAAATATTATTACTTGAAAAAGAAAAAGAAACAGAACGCACTGTAATTATTAAAAGCTCTAAGCCTGATAGCATTTTGAAATGCGAGCAATACAAAACCGGAAGAACTAATACTGCAACTATAGATATTATAGAATATAGATTAGGCAAAGACGATAGACCTTAAAAGGCGAGAGATATTCCAGTACCTGAAGGTCAACATTAATTGTGATAATAAAGGACTTTGGATCAGCAATGATTAATTGAGCCAATAAGAACTATTGAAGTAAGCCGTTAGTGCGTAGTGTAAAACGAATGAGAGTAATTTTGAAAGATATGAAAATAAGTAGTTGCAGAAAAAGAAACAACAAAATATAAACCTAATAGAGGTGAGGTTTGTCTTAAAGTTAGTGCAAAAGGAACGTTTTGAGCAAACAATTGAACTTGTTTTTTGCGATAAGGATAAACATTTACCCGTCTCGCTTGACAAGAATTTGAGACTGCATCCAAAGTTCAGTGACTTATAATGGTATTGCCTTTTTTATAGTTTATACTTTACTCTAGAAATAACCTACAAGTAATAGCAAGATCAAAATTTCTATCCCAACTACTATTTTAGTGGCAGGAGAAATAAGTAAGTTTAATCCACCAAACTATGCGGTTTATGCTCAGTGCATAAAATTTGTCTTGGCACAGATATGATTTTATTTTGCCGTTTATATTGCATACCTGCCAAAAAAATTGCAAATTATAAGCAAAACAGTTTGAACTGACTTTATTTAAAAAATCCAAGTGTTTTTCCATTTGCAGCTGTTTAGCACGTTGCCAGGATGTATTGCCAGTCTAAGAGAATTCGTGGCAAATTACATAAATGTAGTTTTTACTTTAAGTCCCTTATTGGGAACGTCGGGGTCGAATAAATCTTTTTATGAAAATTGACTATAGCACGTTCTTTGCGTGTGCAATGAAAGTAACAAAAGTGAAAAGAAGCGAAATGCAACGAGATTTCTTTGCATCGCATCTCGCTTTTATTTTATTGTTCAAAAGGTCAAGGCACTTAACTCGATAGGGCGCTGGGTAATACTGTTGCCATGTGACGGACTGGTGGAGAGGCAGAAGATTTGTCACCTGATAAAACGCGTTCGTTAAGCCCGAAAACTGATATTGAAATATTCGGCCCTTTGCATCCATTGTGGATACTTATACACCTAAGAATGGTTCCATTAACGGCTTACTAATGCTGAGCAAACACTGATATTGTAGATAAGATACACGTGCGATTCACCACGTACAGCCTCATGTTTGGCAAGTGCACCGTGTTGGCAGTCGTTATGTAGGACATCTAAAACATTGAATGAAATTATGATACAACAATGTTCGTAGTTTCGGAAGTTAGGGCACGATACTTGGGATTGATTGTGACAGATTTCCAATTAGGTTTCTCGACATTAAGATTTCTCGATATAGAGCGTCCGTAGCCTAGCGGGTAAGACCTTGGTTCGCACTCGAGAGGGTGTAGGTTCGGACCCCGGTGGAGGCGTGTACCATTGAGACATTTTCCGATCTCAAGTACATAATACGCATGCTCATTACCGTGGGAAAGCCACGCTTCGGCTCGAATGGGCTGGCTCTACCGGAGTGATACCACGGAAAACTGGCGTGAAACGGCGTTGTGCTGTGTTTCGTTCAGTGAGTGAGTTTACCGGTGGCCCAACTTTCCTAATCCTCTATCCCAGACTTTTGGTGTTGGAAAAACATCATGTTCCCAAAAAAAGCTTACAAAATTTTTTGCGATATCTTTTAATTACATGCGATTGAAGCCGCGGGCAAAAGCGAGTAGCATATAAAAGCGCGAAAGTGAGGTTGAGAAGAAATTAAAAAGTACCAAAAAAACCAACTGCTCTATATTTCAGCCTGGCGCAGGGCTGCCAACCAGAATTAGTAGTACGGCTTGCAAAATATGCGTGGGTTTAGGACTCATATCTAACGCAGAACGTATAATCTGAAAGTATTGTATACTATAAATATAGAATCAGGATTTCAATAACATTAATGTAGAAAAACATTGAGTTTGGGCAATCACTTGGGAAAAATTTAATTTATTTTTTAAAACTTTCGAAAATAACACAAATGAGTATAGTACAAATATTTCAAAAGTATTGCAAATACTAAAGAGAAATAATTTGGACAATCAGTACCTGGGTAAAATGTAATTTTATTTAATTTTTTTTAAACTTCCGAAAATAACACAAATGATTCAAAAGTATGGTAAATATTAAAGTGAAGCAAGAGATTTAAATTCATACTTACTTTCCTAAACAAATTGTTAATTTTACATATTAAAAAAATTTCTTTGTACAAAATGTATAAACTTATTTCTTCTGACCGTACACTAATATTGTAGAGTTGTCAGCACTGGCTTAATTACACTGATGCAATGTTTTCTCCGGTATTTTCCTTCACATCACTATTTATTAATGTTTATGTGTAGTAATATAATAAACTTTGCAGCGTGCTCTTCTAGTAAATGCCAGATGATTTGTGGAACGAACATAGAATACTTTGAGTTTTACTCTCAGTTAATTTTATAATCTATACTAATATTATAGAGATAAGTATGTATGTTTTTGGTGGGAAGTCTCCGAAGCTACTGAACCGATTTGAAATATTCCTTGGCCTATCGAAAGCTTCATATTCACCTGCTTTTTTTAAAATAGATGATTAATTTAAAATTAGTAGTACTGTTAGGATTTTTTCGATATTAATGTATTACTTAATGTCTAGTAAAAACTTTACATTGTTTAAAAAATTATGAGGTTCTATATTTAGCAATATAAAAGGTTTTCATACGGTTATCAAAACTTCACCCAAGCTAGTCTCATAAAGATGATCGCATATTGGTCAGCACCGTACGCGCCGCATTTTTTAAAGCGAATGTTGAATGAACCTTAATATGTGCACGCAAAAACAATATTTATAATTATAAATTCCGCTGTCATTCATCAGAGAGATCAGTCCTCATCAAATCGTCAAAATTCCATTAATTTCATTCCAAGGACTGAAGCGTTGTAAGGGCATTCTGATGTCCGCATTTCTACTGGCAAATTCTGACTGTACGATTTTTAACGTAAAGATAGGACTTATTAATACAAGTATGTATATCTAAGGCCGGTAAACGGAAATGTTGATAAATCTCTCTCTCAATCGGGAATAATAATTCCCTAAAACCCTCAAAATTAAAACGAATCACTAATATGGGTGAATTTCCCAAACGGCTTTTTTTTTGTCTTCGTTGAAATTGTTATTAAAAAAATGGAATATTGTTGTAAATTTTTTGTTTTAGTATTCAATGGGTAGCTACAGGATTGTGGAAAAAATATTATAAGCCTAGGTCTATTACAAAGGTAGAAAAAAATAACCTAAAGATCAATTTTTATCAAATCGGTGCTGTCCCTCTA
>JAOTAV010076214.1:0-12954 GCA_026546445.1 Cyclargus thomasi | reverse complement strand
TTGTGTGTGTTCAAGGGGATCTGAGAATGGTTTAGATTCACAAAATAGCTCGGCAGGACAACGTCTGCGGGGTCAACCAGTAACATATGTATTTAGTGTGACGTGACTGCTGACACTTGGCTGGAAATAAGAGGTCATAATAAACCTACTGTTTAAGTTGTAACGCTAAAAGCGAAAAATTTTTTTATTTGTATGTGCGAGCCTGTCGCTGAAGCGCTCTAGATAAGCAATTTTTACTGATACTCCATTTTATTTTTTAAAATACTAGTTTTTGCCCGCGACTTAGTTTGCGTGAAATTTCGAAAATCTGTTAAAAAAAAAGATTTTTGGAAACATTATATTTTTTATAAAACCAACAGCCTATCTTATACTCACCATCCTTTTAACTAAGTCTATACCAAAAACCATGTCGATTAGTTGCTTCGTTTAGGCGTGAAGAAGGACCAAAAAACAGACTTTATCATTCACAAGATTATTAAGGATGAACAGAATAGATTGCAATAATAAAATTTATATTTTCCTCTTACCTTCAACATAAATCTGGTTCACTGCGAGTGGCTTATGCTCTTGACCGTCATTATTATAATTAACTATTATCCACTGTTTAAACCATTTCAGATATCGCAAAACACCACTATTTTCTTCAACAATTAGATCTTTTTATACCGATTTTCCACACATAAATATCGTAGATTCTCTCTTTATTTGACTAGTGTTGTCGATATTTTGTCGATGTTTTTACGATGTTTATATTATTATTTTTGATCCGTTCCGTCGGCCACGGTCAGCTGTTTGTAACTGAAGCGTGGAACACATACCCCATACCACTTTCTCGATTAGGCCAGGGAGTGTGATAGGCAGACTGAGCGTTTAGCGATTCGCGATTTTGTTTTACAGCAGCGGGCCCAGCATAGCGACCGAGAAAGTGTCTCTTTCAACAGGAAGATAGACTAAGTGACGTTGGAGTAACGGATGCGCTAAGGAAATCTGTTAGTTTATCCCACCTATCTGTCAGTTTGTCTATACTTTCATATGACTGCTGACATAGCGTCTATCCCTGCTGATGGTTGATTTCTGTATTCTATTTGTTTCTAACGCAATGTAAATATTATAATAACTATATTTATTAAGCTTCTGAAGTTTAGTTGAATTAAATTACTAACGAGTTTTCCGTCAATTTCAAAAACTATTTCGGTGAATAACCCTATTTTCGTGAATAATTGTACACTGTAAGTAGAATCAGGAATTACTTTGCGGAAATCAAAGTTTATTAATACTTTTATTACTTACAATTATGTTACGCAGGACATCGCTAAAAAATTTTATAAGAAGAAATAAAGTTATTGCTTGTGATGTTCACATCTACATAGTTATTACAACTACACATATTTTGTAGACAATATAGATTTGACTATCACTCGCTTGCTTACATCCGCTCATCCGAAGTACCGGTCTTATGCGTACAGTGGATATAATATTAGCATTTATTACGTTACCTGTTAGGGGAAAGGTATTGTTAGTTTTCTTAATCGTTGCCTCACGAGTTAAAACAAACATTAATTCCAAATAAGCGTTTCTAGAAACTTTTTGACGGTATTATCACAATGTTACGTCGCCCGTTTGCCTGTCTGTATGTGTGTATGTTTATTCGCAATCACCTTGCGCTTGACTAAATTAATAATTATGTGATTTTCTGAAAAGTGTTAAGTTATTACACGTAGGGTAAGCCTTTAATATTTAACAGATTTAAAAAAAATAATGTCTTTTTATTCTCTCTTTTCTTAAAATTCTTTTGGCTTAAATTATGCATTCGAGGATTCTATTTCTTCTCTCATATTGGTTAGAATAGCAGCAGGCTAATCTATGCAGGATGATGGGGCTTAGCATGGCAACCCAAGAATAGACAAAATGACAGATATTTGAGATAAACTGACAGATTTCCTTTGTACATCCGCCACTTTGTCAATTTTGCTGTAGAAAGAAACATTTTCTCGCCATGAAAGCACGAGAAGAGCCGGTCCTTATTCCTGCGCGTGATTTCCTGCTAGTCCTATCCGTGTCGGTCAATTGTCCTACCGGATTAATGTGAGTATAGGAAGAGAGAGGGACCATCCATGAAGTACGCCACACGAATTTCATGATTATCCCTCCCTCCCTTGTCACCGGCAGTCACATTTTTTAGACCCCTTACATGTCATGTCATGTCAAAAATTTGCAATTTTACATCTAAAAATTTAAACGTACTTTATGAATGGTCCCTAAACATCCCTGTAAACTTTTACTAGCAGCCAAATACGTATATATGGTGAATGCGGAATAAAAGTACCTCCATGAAAAATAATTTTACACAGCGGAATATTTTTATTCATTAAGATAATTAATTGGAAAGAATTAAATGTGAAAAAATTACACAATAAAAGCGAAAGTATTTGGAGCATAAATAGAAATATTACTTTCATAATATGGTTATTTTATTAAGAGTTGAACACATAATTGAAATTGGCGTTGGATAAAAATTATTTTAAAAATATTTTGCCAAAAAATAAAGATAGTCAAAAACCCAAAGACCCAAAACCTGTCGGTCCTAATATCTACAACCAGGGTTCCGTACCCAAAGGTGACACTTTATCTAAGACTTCGATGTCAGTCCGTCATTAGATTTTAGCTGTCTAGGTATTAAATTAGACCGTTAAAATTTTTACTGAATTTATATATCTGTTTTCGCTATAGCAATAAATACTAAAACAAAATAAATTAAATGGTTAAGAGTGGCTCTCATACAGAAATTGTGTTCTTTTCATTGATATATATCGGTTGCACTACGTGGTCTGTGAATAGCTAGTCAACTCTCAAAAATACGTATAACCAATTTTAAGTGGTACGGAATCCTTTGTGCGCGCGTCCAACTTACACTTTGCCGGTTTCCCATAAAACACAGCGTATGAAATAAGACTACGCGGTTTGTCGTTTATATTTAATTAAAATTTGAGTCAAGAATTTTAGCACAAAGAAGTTACAGATCTACGTATAATATATTTTTATCATCGACTACGTCAGTATACAGAGCGTAGTAAAAGTAAGTGATAAAACTTTAAATGTCGTATGTATCCCTGATATAGATTTCACTGTGAAAGTAGCAGCGCATAAAGCGTTTTTTTTAATGATTTGTATTGACAAACTTACTTTTGTTACATAAAAATTCTTTATACAGTTAACGACATAAATATTTTCTATTATCACATAAAGTCACATTTTATAGTAGACGCTTTCTAGCTATTAATATTCGTCATACACGCCTTTAAACGTTTACGGTTTCGACGGAAACGCGTTTATGTACTCAGCTAACGTATGGCCGAAATTCGACGAAAATGGGGACAGGGTATTATGACGCGATCACCTGTGAATAGGGCATTAGGGAAACCCGGACCCAATTTTCTGCTTTCCATCAGGTATCCCGTCTGCTCGCTTGCCCCCTGAATGTCATAAGAAATGAAAGAGATGGGTAATCATCAATCAAAAAAAAAAAAATCGCTAATATCTTATTCATTTCTCAAAAGCAATCGAAGAGTTTTTGTGATTCTGTAACTCTTTTAACCCACTATCATAATAATTTGCTTTCAGTAAAGTTTGTTTCATACGAATATTTCCCTGTCTACAAAGGACCCAACACGTTTAGATATTGGCCTAAGCCTCCAGGCTTGTATGCAGGTCTTAGGCAGTAAGTTTATATTTTCCTTTACTCTCATAACCCAGTCGGCAGAACTGGCGATAAATCAGGCGCATGACCAACTTTTACGTTAATTTTTTTTATTTATTTCCGTAAAAATCACTATTTTGGTTATATTTACACTCCTTAAACCAATTTTTTAATACTTTTAAGTTTGTATTTTGTAATGTTTAGTTGATAATTTAATTTACTATAATAGCTATTAACAAAAAATACATTCTAAATCTTACTCATTTAAAACTTTATTTAAATAAATATTTATTTTTTGTTCAATGCATTACATGAATTAGTAAAGCAAGTACTGGTTCTAAGGAATAAAAAAAATAATATTTTCCATCAGGGACCTGTAGCAATTGCCATAAACATTGAATTATTTTCCTTAACCCAGTTTTCATTGTAAGAAATGATAGCGTGCTGTGTCGTTTTAAAATTCAGATGTCGCGTCATGATAGAACAATATAATTGCGATTTTATAAAAAGATCTCGTCTGATTATTGTTTAGTTAGTGAATTACTCCCCGTTGGACAATATGAATTACTTTGTGAAGGTAGTTTTGTTTTATTTTCGATCGGTAAAGAAAAAAAAAAGAAGACAGTAGAAAACTTTTATATTTACGAATGTGTTTACTCCAAGTGCGCGTGTTACACCTAAGTGATTTTTTGTCTTTTACTAGAATTAAAGGTCCCAAAAATTTTCTCAGAGCTAGGCTGAGAAGATTTTGGAGATTTCGTCTTCGTTTATATGTTTCCTGGTAATTAATATACCAGTCTGGAATCTGAACATTGCAAAATTCCATAATATTTTTTTTTATGATAGCTTAGGGATCAAGCGAGCAGTCGCGTTACCTGATGGATAGCAACTGCCGTCGCCCATGGACACTCGTGACAACTGAAGAGTCGCAAGTGCGTTGCCAGCACTGTTTATGAGGAAATGGGATAAGGGATTAGGGAAGTTGGGCCATCAGTAAACTCACTCACTGAACGAAACACAGCACAACGTCGCTTCACGCCAGTTTTTGTGAGGCCGTGGTATCACTCCGGTCGAGCCGGATGAGCATCTGTATTATGTTCTTGAAATCGGAAAATGTCTCATTGGTACACGCCTCTACCCGGGCTCAAACCAACACCCTCTCGGGTGCGAACCACAGGTCCCCAGTACCCACTAGGCTGCGGACGCTTTATATATTTGCTTTATTAGTATAATAGTATATAATTGCTTTATTAACGAAATACTTATTTTATATAATAAAATAAATGAGCCGCGATTCATTTGCGAAGTCACATAAAAACTCTTTATACCGTTTTGTATATTTTTTTAAATTATTTTCCAGATATGTATCCTATACTCGGTATTACAAAACATAGACGGTAAGGCGCTGGCCGGAGTGAGGAAGACGTTTCAATTCGAGCTTGTGCCATTCAAGCATTTCTCTGTATTTCTGGAACATATTTCACCATTTGGAAAATTCGAGCTGAAGCATTCTTTGGAAAAACGTGATACCGTGGAGGAGCCTATTCCTAATGAAATACCAGCTGTGGCTGTAGAGGAGAAGAAAGTGGTTCTTACTAGTGTTGTTGGTAAGTAATTTATTCTAGTAAAATTAAAGTGAATTATATTTTAGTGAGTGTATATTATGTTAGCTACTTACTTGACTGTATGTATGAAGTATAGACGTTGAAAAATAAATTTTTAGGGGTTTGGTACCTAAAAAACTTTAAATCGTTGCTTAAAAAGCATTATAGACACATATAATGACTAATTCATCGCAAGTTATTAATTAGATGTCAGTTCAATGGGTTATAACTTATACTGTGCGTTTTTAAGTATATTTATTAGTTCATTTATATATTATTTGTGTATTGGAGTATAAATGTTTATGTATTTCAAATGTTTATAATAGATTATAATAATATAAGCAAATTATTAAATTTAAGACTAGTGACGAGTTTTATCACTTCTATAAGTTACTGCTCCCTTAATACCTAAAATTAATTATTATGCCAAAGCAATAGCTTTGAAGCAATTTCTTCCGAGCAACCTTTGTGTTCATATGAATTTCTTTGTGTACATATGAAATTTTTGATAAGTGTAATTTTTTGTTTGTACAATATTTTGAACACAATAAAGCATATTGTATTCTATTCTAAAATATCAGTAAACGAAATCATGTCTTTCTGTCCGTATGATATAGCCTCTTTTCTTTTTTAAAAATATTCGGACTTTTTTTATTGGTATCGGTAAGCGTTGCACAGACTTATTTCAAAGGATCTAAAGTAACTTATCGATGCTTCAACCTCGCATCTCAAAAACGGCTACATTTCAGGAGAGAAAAAAACTGATTATAATTTTCTCTTAGTAATTATACAAAACTAGAAACGAGGTTATTTGATAGGTATCAATTTACTCATGAAACAACCTCATATACAATTTTGTACAATTACTAAGATAAGATATATATTCAGTTTTTCTGTCCATCGATTTCGTTTTTCGCAGCCACTTTTAAGATACGAAGTTGAGGCAGTAAGGCATCGATGGGCTGCTCATAGTTTTAGAACATGATTCTAAAGTCGCGGGCTAAACCTAGTGGTTTATATTTGAACGGTGCCGTGAAATTTGATTGCACTCGTAATAACAACGTAGATAGAAAGGTAGTTAACTTAACCATAAAATTATTAATGCGATATTGCGATTTTTATCCGAACTAATCGGGGGACAATTGCGTTCGGAAAACAGTTTTTTTAGATAATAGAACAGTATTGATAAATGCATACATATTAATTTTGCTATTGGTGAATTTCAGTATTATTTAATAACTGATGACGATGCCCGCAACTTCATTGCGTCAAAGTTCGTTAATCGCGCGGGAACCGCACAATTTTCTGGGATAAAAAGTATGCTATGTCCTTCCTCGGGACTCAAAGTGTCTGCATACTAAATTTCAGCAAAATTCGTCCAGTAGTTTGGGCGTAAGGAGGTAACAGAAAGACACACTTTCGCATTTATAATATTACTATAGATTTTGTAAGATCTATGAATTAAATCTTCTACGAAATGTATCAAACAACGTTTTTGCAAATTTTGTTTCTGATCGAACCACGACATCACTTTCTCCAATACTAACTTTAACCCCCCCTTTTCCCCCTTAACCCTACAAATTTCGAAAAAACCCTTATAAGTCACCTTCGTCATACGGAGAACAGTCCCCTAAAATCTCATATTTCTATGATGATGATCAGTGGTTTAGTCTTTACGTTGATTCCTTAATGTAAAATATCGTATAAAATATAGTTAGATAAAGAATTTTATATAATAATATAGATTACCTGTTAGTAATCCATTTCGCTACTGTAACGTAGTTAGGATAAGCGGTCGTTCGGTTAATCGAGGTTCCGATAATAATCGCTAATAATTAAAAGTCCAAAGAACCAAACCATCCGCCTGATGGAGTGGAGTGGACATGAAATAGAGCAATAGGGACCTCCGGTAAACTTGCTCGCTAACGAAACACAACGCAAGCGCCTATTTTCAGTGACACTATAGCATATCTCTGATCGATCTCATTCCTACCGAAGCATAGCTCTCCCACGACAATCAAAAGCTGATTTCGAGTTGATTAGAAAACCTGTAAAATCGGGCATAGACATTTTACAATAAGTACATACTTTGTTTTGGTGCAGGAAAAAAATTATTCACAGGAGTGTAATAGCAATGTTTGAATCGACCTTCATACCAGGTCAAGCTGACTACTTGTTTATCATCATAGTTAGCATCCACGTGCCAAATAACCTCAACATCTATTGGAACTGCTAGTTTCAATAGAACTAGCAGCAGCTAGGTATATCCGTAAAAATTATCCTATGTGTGGTGTTAAAAAAGTATCCTATGTGTCTGTGCCTACACTTAATTGGTAATAAATAAAAAAAAGATTTATTTATTGCCAATTAATTTCCAATTTGTTAAGTAGTTCCGGACATTAGCGCGTACAAACAGACAAATAGACATTTTTTTTTGTCGATTTGTGTTCTATTGTTGCTAAGCCTTCGTTCCACATCGATTAGTTTGAAAAAATTTTAATTGTACAGACACGCCAATTTAACTGTTTTATTATATGCATAGACCAATTATGTTTAAATACTAAATAAATCTATAAATAATATAGGTTTATTTCGGGCAAATTTAAGTTTGTTATAGCAATTTATTATCCATATCATTATATAGAAAATCCTTTCTCCTGAAATGCATTTGGCAATCCACTTACAGCCTAAACCACTGATCGTAGAAACATGAAAGTTGGTAGAAACATGAAAGTGTTCTCCGTATGACGAAGGTGACTAATAACAAGGGGTTTTACGAAATTCGCCACCTAAGGGGGTGATAAGGGGGGTTAAAGTTAAAATGGGACAACGCGATTCCACGTTCCGTTCTAGTCCAAAATTTACAAAAATATTGTTTGATATATATTCTAAGAACTATGAATTAAATATTCCATTGAATATTTAATTCATAGTTCTTAGAATATCCTGGACACTAATATTGTAAATACGAAATTGTGTCTGTCTGTCTGCTGTACCTTTTGACACCAAAACCACTGAATCGATTTTTTTATCTAACATAAATAATATAAATAAAAATAAGTAGGGTTTTCCTTCCTGACGATATAACTCCAGAGCACAGAAACTAATTTCCACGGTTTTGTATTCGTTGGAAAGGTCTCAGGCTCAATTAGACTTGTAACAAAAAAATATATTAAATTTGAAACTAACATTATTCCTTTGCGAACATTATGTTTTTTTAAGACTAAAAGTAGCCTATATCATTTATTCATCATCCTTTCAAATCGGTCTATGCCAAAAATCAAGTCGATCAGTTGGTTCGTTACTGTATAAAGGAAGGACAAAGTAACACGCTTCTTAATTTATCCCAATATACAAAGAAAACCAAATAACTTGGCCCATATTCAGTAATAAAAGTACATGATGACTTTTATAATGAAAACAGTAATGGTAGCCTCTTTGATTATAAAATCAAATATGTTTTCAGCACCCCCCGTGGAAGTGGCGCCCCCACCAGTACCTATACCGGTACCAGAGAAGAAACCAGAAGTTGTCCCGTTCGTGATTGAGCTGGCACCAAAAGAGATTCCAGTGGTACCAGAACCAATACAGGAACCGGTACCTGTTGTGCCCGTGGTCCCGAAAGTTCCATTTATGTATACAGATATTACGCAACTACCGCTTTACAACTTTGCATACCCTAAACCAATCCCAGTTGAAGTCCCTTACCCCATACATATAGAGGTTCCGGTGAAACCTGAGCCGATTTCTGCGGTACCAGTTGAACCTGTGCCCGCACTTCCAGTGGAACCAGTAGAGACCGTTCCCGCATTACCAGTCGAACCGGTTCCAGTACCGGTGTTCACCGAGCCACCGGTTGTGGAGGTTCCAGTGAAACCTGAGGTAGTGGAAGTGAAACCGGCCCCTCCACCGTTACCCAACTACTTGGTTAAAGGTTCCCGTCTCATCTTATTCTTTGGCTCCAAAATCCTACAAATGCTGTCGCAGTTCGTCGATGGGAGGTCATTTGCTGAGTTCACTCTACCACCCCCACCGCCTCTACCAGCGCTAGCAAAGAAGAAATAAAAAGTTAACAAAATAATCGCGTTTATTAATCTCAATCACAGTCGCATTATTCAGCGTCTTCCAAAACCACCGCCGGGTCCGAATCCACCGCCAAAACCTCCTTGGCCGAAACCGCCCTGTCCACCCTGGCCGAATCCTCCCTGCCCAAATCCTTGCTGACCGAATCCACCCTGGCCGAATCCTCCCTGCCCGAATCCTTGCTGGCCGAATCCGCCGTTTTGGCCAAATCCGCGTTGTCCGAAGCCGCCACCACCACGCCCACCGAAGCCACCGCCTTGACCTCCGAAGCCGCCACCACCCCCGGAGCCCCCGAAGCCACCGCCACCTCTTCCGCCCCCAAACTGAGCAGACACCATGCACACGGCGACAGCCAAAATGGCCATAATCACGAATAGCTGAAATGATAGAATTGAATTAGGTACTTTCTTTCTAACCTTTTTCAAAAACAAGGATTGTAGGCCGTAAATATCTTTGGTTTTTAAAAGGAATGTTCTCGCTAAATGTTGAATGTTTATTTATATTTCAATCTACAAATATTAATGAAGGTAGCACCTATCATCTTGTATTACAATCACATTTTAATTACGAGTTTCTTGTAAAATTGCTCGTAAAACCTTCAACAGGTTATGTTTAAACCACATTTAAATTTACCGTGCAAACTTTCATCATCTATTTGATCACCTTGAGGGCAAAATTTATCAAAATCTCCGTCCGGTGGTTTTTTGGTGTGCATTGGTTTGTCTTACATAGATCGCTGTCAGTCAAACCTTTGAGTTTTATGTTAAATTTAATATTACCTAAATAGTACTAATATATAAATGAAAAATAAAACTATCTAAGGGCGGACATTCTACGAAAATTCCCGAAATAAAATTAAAAAGCAGACTTACTTTGCTCATCATCTTGATCTCACTATAACACTGCGTTCAACTGTTGTAAGCTCGGCTAAATATACCGCGATTTTGGGAATAAATAAGTACTATAAGTCATTAACGATACTATGTGATGTTTGAGCGTCACACATTAGTATGTTTTTTGTGTCTATATGTGTGTGTGTGTGTTAGCGATTTATAAACGTCCGAGAATTCCCAAAAAAGGCTTGAAATTAACATGACTTATTAATTTCCGCGTGATATAACTTTTTTATTGAATATATAAAAGTCAAGTAAAATTATATTCCGTGACTAGATGCCCGTTACTGAGTTGCGAAAAAAAATAGTTTATGACGCGGAAACCGTACATTTTTCGGGATAAAAAGTATCCTTTGTCCTACCTCGGGACTCAAAGTATATCCATACCAAATTTCAGCAAAATCTGTTTAGCATTTATACTTAACTCGATAATGCCTGCAACTTCGTTGCGCCAAGATTCGTTTGTCACGCAGAAACCGTACATTTATCGGGAAAATAAGTATCCTTTGTTTATCCCTGAGATTCTAAGTGTGTCCATACTGAATTCCAGCAAAATCGGTTCAGCGGCTTGAGCGTGAAGAGGTAACAGACAGAAACACTTTTGCATTCATAATATTAGAAGAGCTGTAAATCATAAATGATAATAATGCAGCGGCGTAGTTAGCTTTTAGCTCAAGAGTTTTTTTTGGCCACTTGGGCCCTTTAAAAGTAGGATGGGGTGCCCTACAACTTTAAAAGGGACCGATCGATTTTTATCTAACATTCTCCATTTCTTGATCTTTAATGAAAACATTTTTTCTACTCCTACCAGCAAAGAGAAAGGAAACGTTTTCTTTCTCGGTTTATTGATATTTGAACTAACGTACCAAAATATTAATTTACTAGCTTTCGCCTGAGGCTTTGCTCGCTTGGAATTTGAAAATAATAGTCTCCTAAGATTCTGTAGAAAGATAATGTATTCTAAGACCAAATGTAGGCCATGCAATTCTTCGTCTTTTCAACTATGTCCATGTTAAGAAATCAAGTCAATTGGTTGCTTCGTTGGGTCGTGAAAGAAGGACGAACAAACACACTTTCGCATTTATGTATATATAAACAGATTGTATAGTATATACTACGTATAAGACTTTTATTAGATGATAAAGGCTTTAAAATTTCGAGTAATTAAAACATCTTCAAAAAACATGAGCAATAATTTAAAGCAAAAATATAGTAATTATAATTTATAACTGCTTTTAAATGCGTTGTTTATCAGGAATTGTTAAGTTTACACAAAAAAATTATTGTTGATTATTACTACAAGTTGATAGGTTAGTGAGGATGCTTAATAGTTAAAATATGTAAATTGAGTGATGAAGTCATAGCTTGGATACCTCGTATTTTCCGAAACGTCAGTACCACTTGTGAGATTATTTACTCTGTGGTACTACCGAATATCTTAGAAATGTTTACTTTGATCTGTAGATCGAATATTATGATTAAAAATTACAACAAAATACGACTGTAATGTAAAGGAGAACCGGGCATAATGGTCTAAGAACCATTACAGCATAACATAAACTATCATCAGAAAGGTTTTTTTATGATATTTAGGGGGTAAGCAAGCAGACGGGTTACCTCATGGAAAGCAACTGACGTCGTCCATGGTAACTCGCGACATCTGAAGAGTCGCAATGCGTTGCCGGCCTTTAAGGGGAATAGGAATAGGGGATTAGGGAAGTTGGGCCAACGGTAAATTAACTCACTGAACGAAACACAGCACAATGCCGTTTCACTCCAGTATTCTGTGAGGCCGTGGTATTTCTCCGACGGCAATGAGTATCCGTATTATGTATTTGAGATCGGAAAGTAAATTAAATTGGTACACGCCTCCACCCGGGTGCGAACCTGCACCCTCACGAGTGCGAACCAAAGGTCTTCACGGACTTAGGCCACGGACGCGGACGCTCTAAAGGAAAAAAATATTTAAACAGTGTCTAACTAATTAACGGAGAGTCTAACTAACAAAGGGATTTACAATCCCTTTCTGGAATATTGAAAACGCCACACGGCAGAAAGGGACAGCGAACCTTGATTAGCTACATATTGCTTAAATATTTCTATGAATAAGGGGGTCAATAATAAAGTTAGGACAAGACAGAAGCTCAGGTAAAGTGAGTAGTTTTGTGCGAATGAGACGGGTAGAAAATTTGAATACAATAATATATCTATGGACGCTTCACACCACGTCAGTCTGGCCCCATGCTAAGTACCCGAAAGACTTGTGTTACAGGTACCAGACAACGGAAATATATTTAATACTTTTATACTAAACACGTATTTAAGATTTTTATTATATGATACACATATTTAATACAAATCCAAGACCCAGGAACATTAAAAAATTTGCTCCGTCGGCGGGATTCAAACCCGCGACCCCCGGCGTAAGCTAATAGATATTATAGATAATATCTCACTCGTTTTTAGTTCTCGTTGTTATCGGGTGGATACCAAACCTACCTTACTTAGGGCCCGTTTCACCGCTTACAGATAGTCTACTTATTTGACAGATTTTGTATGGAGAATCTGTCAAACAAGTTGTGGATATAGTATACGAGGTGTGAATTTCGATTTTTTTGTGGCGTTATGTTGGTACTCATGTCTCTCACTTATGCCGACAAGCTCGGCCATTTTGAAT
>JAOTAV010076203.1:0-12954 GCA_026546445.1 Cyclargus thomasi | reverse complement strand
TTTATCCCGTTCGACAGCGTTCCCGCATGACTTAACATAAAACGTCAGTCACTATAAAACGTGGTATAACAAAAAAATTTTGCAACTTTTTTTTAGGTTTCAGCACTGCACATTTTTTCCTGGATCTCTATACCTACTATATTTTTTTTGTATTTTTTCCAATAAAAATAAACACAATCTGCTTATTTATTGCCATTAAGGCGAAACAAAGTTCGCCGGGTCAGCTAGTATGTATATAAAACTATAAAAAACGAAACAGACAAACATAGTGAGGTGAGTTAGAAATTATATAGTATGGCGGTGTAACGCGAGTGCTGCCGAAGAGGACCTCACTCAGGTAAGATGTTTCGTCATTCGCACTGAGTGAGACAATTAAAAAGAAGAAATTGCTTACAATAAGACACTATTAATCGTGCTTTTGCTGAAGTGTTTTTTATTTCGGTAATCGACTACTATCAAGGAAACCAATACGAGTTAATATTTTTGTTTTTACCTTAAATAATTGGTACAAAATACAGGATAATCCAATATAAAACAGTAGTACATAAATTATTCAAACGATAATAGCTGCAGGTCAGTGACCTTTGATAAGACAGGCAGATTTATTTCCAATTGTGAATGCTTATAATGAGGTCATTGTAACACTAATTGAATCTAATTATTATACATTGCATTTGTTTATGATACGTAGCTTATATTTATTATCTAGCTTTCGTATAAAAAAAATCGTGTAAAATGCGAATATTTTGTGAATATGACGTTTTTTGAAGACCAAAAGACAATCCATCGTTTCAAACAAAAAAATAAAAATGATTGGTTGCTTCGTTAGGATAAAAAAAAAAGAAAAAAAAACAAAATTCACTCTTATATATTTGATAGTATTTGTATGGCAATATGGATATAATCTAACCACATTATGCAATTTAATATAATCTTATACCGTTCCGATATGATTTCTTTTTTTTTTTATTAAATTAAAAAGTAAATCTTATCTTACATATATTTAAACAGTAGAATTGGCGTTTTTATTATTATTGGCGTTTGAATGGTTTTTCTTTTGTTTAATATCTATTAACTCTGGGCAACATATAGGATACTTTTTATCCCGGGAAAAAATACAGTTCCCGCGTGACATACAAATTTTAGCGTAACGAAGTTAAGCTTATAAAAGCACAACTGTCGTCCATCCATGAGGTGATGAGGAAAAAGGGGGAAAAGAGCTCCATCAAACTGACTTACCCTCAAAACAGTGACCGAACTTCAGTAAGGTCGCTCTGAGCTGTTCCTCCGGTCGAGCCGGCCCTAACGTGTTGAAGCATAACTTTCCTACGATTAATACTTTAATGTTATTGTAGTTTCGGCGTAATTAATATGTGATTAAAAATACGGGCATTACTATTTTCATAATATTTCATGTTATTGTTAATTCTGAACTTAATATTAATAACAATAAAATATATCACAAGAAAACATTGAAGAGTTGGGGCCACCCACGTGATTCCGCAAAATACGTGATCTAAATAAAGGAACATTGAACAAGGAATCTCAGAGACAAGTGCTTTTAAGGGACCGATCACATTTATCCTGCTTGCAGGACATAAAATATTGGATCGGTAGCAGGAAAATTGTTTATACAAAAATGCCTACTAAAGCATGGCTTAACTAAAATAAAAGCGACATCTTTAATACCAATATATAATAAAAATATTGCTAACTTAGTTTAAACAAACGCGAAACTTTTTAGCTTCAAAAACTAGCTAAATCATTTTAAATCTGTATAGTTATTTGCATACTTGTCTATGCTTGGATAAACTTCTCTCAAAAAGTGCTAAAACCAATTTTAAAAAAATTTGTATTATGAAGGTCCCACGAAGGGGCATAGGATAGTTTTATCCCGAAAAAATATGCGGTTCGCTAGCGATAAACAATTTTCGACGAAACAATTTCGCGGATGTCAACTAGTAAAGCAATATAATACAAAATGCCAGCGCTAAATAACCTGGGATCATTATCCTCAGCAGAGCGAAATTTCTTGGAGATTCGCTGCATATTTTATTCTCAACCTTTATGCAGATCAGCGTAACGAACTCTTAAGCGAGCTATTCTGGCGTTAATCGCTCCTCACTGGCTATTTATACTCTGCTATATTCTTGAAGTCAGTTCATCAATATGCGCCTGAAAATAATTCCTTATCGGCAAGAATATTGAATGCTTTATTATGTTTATTGAGATCTATGGATGTGTGATCTGTCGTAAAAACTTATGGGTCTTTGCTGTGTTAAGAGGATACAACAAAGGCTGGAAAAACGAAAAATACATTTGAATTGTTTTTATTGTTGTCTCTCTGATTTCTTGTTCGTCGTCTGCTCCACATGATGAGATGACTGCAGCTCGGAAAAAACCCATTAGAAGAACAAGAAATTAACGATTCGTTCTTCCATGATTTCTTGTCCAGAATAATTTTGGGCCATTTAATTACATTTTTTATAAAAATGTAAGGAGCCGCCCTTTCTTTCTGGTTGTTTGGACGCAGCGGAAAGTGCAATAAAATTTTAGGTTCTTGTATTTTCTTATTATTATTTCCTTTATTAAATTATGTATGAAAAAAAATTAAACACAGGGACATGCTAATAGAAGCTGAAGATATTCGCAAAAAAATATTACTCTACCTGCATATGAAAGTTGTAAAAATATCAGCAATAAACCAAAGGCATATCTAACGCATCGAATCTTTGGCTGCCCTATAAATCCGTCCCAATCGCTTCCTTGTGAGGCGTCAATGATCATTGTGACAGTAAGCGACAGATTTAAACACAGCAGACATTAAGCTAAGTGACCTTTTAGAGACGATACTGATTACATCTAAGAACGTACAAATGTGTTTTAGCTATTTTAGGGTCAGTGCACGTGACGTGCTAATGCAGTATGAATCACTAGACAAGGCGAAACGTTGAATTGAATTTTTTTTTCTTCTAATGTGTGCGTGTTTTAAATCTATTGATGTCTTTTAGAACTGCAATTTACGATAGATTCGTGAAATTCCGTATGTGTTTAAAGGGACCATCCAAAAAGTATGTCACACCTAAAGAGGGGTAGGGGTTAGACAAAGTGTGATATGGGGAAGAGGAGTCCTTAGTTTTGTGACATCACATTTAAAATTATCTAAATTTTACAGTGGGGAGGAAGAATCTTAGGACTACCTGGGACAAGGAGGGAGGAGTTCTAAAATCATTCAATTTGTATGACGTACTTTATGGATAGCCCCAAAGTGAACTGAAATTAATTACATAATGTCAGTTGCATTTCCACCATTGTTGGAAGCTACTAAAATATTCTACTATAACGTTCAGTAGTCGAACGATATCGATCGCATTACGGAAATGTTCCTCTGAATAAATTATAACAAGTCCAGTGTCAACGTACTGAATTTACACATACTGTGTTGTGTAATTTTAAACTTATTATCGTTCAACAAGGCATAAACCAGCGAATTTTTCCCGGCATTTTCTCGAGCATTAGTTATGTTTATCCTTTGTTTGTCTGTATCGAAGCACTAAGTAGGAAATTGAAATAGAGCCATTTGACGGATGTACGTCATTTGGTCGAAATATGTCAATTCAATGTAACTCGTGATCTATCGGCTGGCTTTAACATAACGCGACCAACTTACTTAGATCCGCAATCTGGCTCTGAAACAACTTCCCTGATATCACATAAATTTAGTGATGTAGTTTTTGAGATAACAGCTTTAAGACAAACAAATTATTTAGTTTTATAAAATGAGTGAGAACACTATTTAAGCGGAGTTTTTGGTACACTTTTTTTAACATTTTTTTGAAATAGTAAGCTTGCGTTAGGAAAAAATCCAGTTCTTCAAAGGATGCAAATTAATTTTGGTAACGTTGGTTTCAATAATCTTCATTTGTATAAAGTACTAGCTTTCATCGCGCCGCTTTACTCGTCGTTTCATACGAACTTTTAAACTCTATTTTACCCTCTGGGAGTAAAATTTCATGAAAGGCTTAGACACATATTTATTTGTTTTGAATCAGCAGCTCAATAAAATTTCAACTTAAGAAATGACGAAATTTTATACAAACTTTCAACCCTTATTCACCCCCTTAAGGGGAGGAATTTTTCAAATTCCTTTTTTAGCGGGTGGTTTAATCAATGAAAAACTCCTACTCGCCAAATTTCATGGCTGTCGCTTTAACATCGGACTGATGATAAATCTGTCAGTGAAGAACGCAAATGCAAAACGCGAACTTTGTAGAAGGTTTACTTTCTTTCCTTAGAAAAGATCCTATTCACAAAAATGGTATTTTTTCTAGTTTTTTTTTCTCGCGGAAAAAGTCGCCTTTTCGCGAGTGCCTCGCTTCTGGCCCGCGCATCCTTTCACGCACTAAAAAAAAACTTTCACTGTAGCTTTTGTTGTTTTTTTTTTTCGCCGAGGAATTTAAGAGCTAGCAAATGTGGCATTTTTTTAATTGGTATTTAGATAATGAGCTGCCAATTCGAAACTTGCAATAAAAATAAAACAGCCACAATGACCAGTGCGCATATTCGTAGGACACGACGAGATATGCTCTCTGCATAGACATACTTTAAACTATGTGCCAACTATATGCCTAAACTAAAGCAACACTATTATGCATATAGCTTGATGATAAACGGTGAATATTCTATACGGGCAAAGCAAACACAAAGGTGCCTGCGTCGCATTTTCTGAAGCGGCTTTCCTTAAAAATGTTTATTTTCCGCCACTGGGATACGGCCATGTTATTTTATGTTTAACACTTACACTGCCGAAGAGTTTTCTTGCATAGTGTCTAGAATATAAATTTACGGCATTTCTAATATTATGAATGTGTGCAAAAAAACAGTTTAACAGTTTAGGGTGTGTATGTATTTCTTATAAAATTAACTGTAAAACAAGCAGGGATTATAGTGTATTTTTTTATGACGTGTTTAGAAGAGCCTGTTGTGTTGAAAGGACCTTTTCGGTTCTTTCCACGCCACGTTTAAGCCCTTCGAATATTAAAAACTATGGAAGAGTTACTCTGTCAAAAAATGTCTTCTACACGATATGTCAAAGATACACCTGTATACACATTTTCAATTCATTTTCTATATTTAGGTGGATTTCAGCGGAAGTCAAAGTGTGTTTCCTTAATTTTTATTATTCGTATTTAAAACCCCAAACATCATGTCAAAATTTGTATGAAATTTAACGCCTAACGCCAATTGTTTGATTGCAACAAAAAGTAGAGAAGATAATTAAGTTGCACTTAACACTTTCACGTTGCACTTAACACTGCAAATTACCACGCCTCTAATAAGGAAATTTCCAAGAGAATATTGTACAATAATTTTCAACCGCTCAATAATTTGCCAATTAAAAGTGTGTGAATGATTTTGACGTAACATTTCGTAATCGTTGAGACAGGTAATCATGTGCATTAAAGATGTTATGAAACATACAGCATATTATGTAGTGCTATACTGATTTAACACAAATGAGAAGTGAAAGGCTTATGGAAATACTAGATGATACCCGCAACTCTGTTTTAATTCGTCGGGAATATCGCTCGGGAGCTATACATATTTCCGGGATAAAAATTATCCTAAGTCTTTTCCCGCCGTGAAGAGGTAACAGATACAGGCATATAGACAGACAGAATTTCGCATTTATAATATTAGTATGGAAGTGTGGATGTGTATAATTGAAGCCTTTTTTTATGATGTTCAGGGACCAAGCGAGCAGACAGGTTACCTGATGGAAAGCAACTGCCGTCGCCCATGGAAACTCGCGACATCCAAAGAGTCGCAAGTGCGTCGCCGGCCATTTATGAGGGAAAAGGGATAGGGGATTAGGGAAGTTGTGCCACCGGTAAACTCACTTACTGAACGAAACACATCACAACGCCGTTTCACGTCAGTTTTCTGTGAGGTCGTGGTATTACTCCAGTCGAGCCGGCTCATTCGTGCCAAAGCATGGCTCTCCCACGGCAATGAACATCCGTATTATGTACTTCAGATCGGAAAATGTGTCATTGGTACACGCCTCCACCGGGGTTCGAACCTGCACCCTCTCGAGTGCGAACCAAAGGCCCATTAGGCCACGGACGCTCGTAAGTCTCATGGGACATTTATTTTAACGGAGTTACTCTTCCATACTTTTTAATTATTCGTAGGATAGTAAAAACTATTGAACAAGACTAATATTTTTAAGTTTTTTATAGTCGCAAATAAGTAACGCTCAGAACAAATTGTCACAAGTATTATCGAATTTGGAAGTTATGAAAATATTCCAAGTTTACCCGACATTAACTTGTTCAGACATTTACTAAGTTTTGATAAGGAATCTCCCCAGGGTTCTTCTTGCACCTTTGATCTTTAAACTTTACTTAATCTCTACAAATAAACATAATTAAAGGTTTTGAGAAAATAAATAAGGGTGAGTGTGGCATGTTATATAAATAATATGTACTTTTGAATTTTCATGCGAACTTTCATCTCGTATTTAATGAGACTTTAAAAAAGTTCTTTGTGAATGTTGCGTCATTACTTGGAATCGGGCTAAAATATGGCATGCAGGTGGACTTGCATGCCAAATTTTAGCCCGATATTGCATGGAGGAAAAAGTGTATTTTTATTTAACTTAAGAGTGTATCGTAATTAACAATTATAAATCTTTACAAGGTCCGCAATTAACATCGAAATGGCAGTGAAATTTACAATGTTGTAGAATGTACAGGGTTCTTTACAAATATTATGTTATTAGTTATACGAAGGGGTTTGGTAAAAATACCAAATAAATGGCGTCTAAAATCTAAATATATAAACATCTAAGGACTAACATTGTGATCTATCAATGCTTAGCCAAACACACTGGACGGATCGAGCTGAAATTCGGCATGCAGGTAGCTGTTGTGACGTAGACATCCGCTGCGAAAGTTTTTCGTGAAATCGCACCAACAAGGGGATAAAATAGGTGGACAATTGTATGAGAATTACTTCGTAACGCGAGCGAAGCCGCAGGTAGATAAAATTTGTAATGAAATTATAAATATAAAATAACTTTGTATTTTTTGAAAAATTACCAAAACTAATCAGCAGAGGATTTTGAAATACCTACAGCCTCAACGAATTATTCTACGTTTTACCACGAGTCCACGTAGAATTTTAAACTACTACAAACAGTGCACAATAATTCATAGCAAAAAAAACATTTCACCGTGGAACCCTAAAATGCTATAAATTTAAAAACAATTGACCATAGGTGGGGCAGTTTAAAATTCTTTTGTGAGTAATTGTAGGGCCGCAAAAACTTGGGTCGCAGCCAACAGGTTTATTTTCTCTAAACGGGAAGATGTATCGAGGGCGACTCACTGACACACTAAATTGTCTGGATATTCTCATCAGCGTGGACCCTGCACACTAACTTTTTTTTTGTTAAAAATGTTTTCCACAAAAAATAACGTATGAATTTTTCCTAGTAAACTGAAATTTAGTTTAATAAAAAATCTAATTTGTTTCATATCAATGTCGATATTTATATTTTTAAGACTTCCGACGGTAAGATAGTTTAGTATCACACGACCTAAAATGATCACTTAAATGCTCAAAAGTTTATGGTAAGTATAGAATAGTTTATGATAAATATATAATTATTATTGTTGGTAATTATTATAATAGAAAATTGCATCTAAAAACATTAATTTTTCTCATTAAATTTACCAAAAATCACAATAAAGTCTAACATTATAAAATATTACTAATAATATTTTGATATTCCCTTCAATTCGATTATGACAATTATTTTTGCAGGTGCGTTGCGGTTAGGACACAAGAGGTCGGGATAAAGATTTTTAATTAAATTAGGGGCAAACGAGCAGATTGAGCACCTGATGGAAAGCATTTGTCGTCGTCCATGGACACTTGTAACATTATAAGATGTTGAGTGTCCGTAGTCTTGCCTAAACATCTTGTATTAAATTTATTGTAACTTAAATATTATAAGGATTAAGCTATCTTGAATAAATTTTCAAATTGTTTTTGAATTTATATTATATACTTGAAAATGTATTCTGTGTGCCTCTGGTCCGGTGCGAACCAAGGTCTGGGTCCACTAGGCTCCTGGGTACTGACGCTTTAAGTCTCTATGAGGTATTATAAAAGTTTTTCTAAGAGCATAAGTGTTTTAGCATAACCGTTTACTGATAAAGTTTCTGATAGGCTATCCACAACCCTTTTGACAGACTCTCTATACAGCATTTGGCCAAAAAACTGACACTTTAAGTCTCCATGAGGTATTATAAAAGTTTTTTTAAGAGCATGAGGGTACCTGTTCCACCGCTTACTGATAAAGTTTCTGATTCACCACAACTCATTTGACAGTCTCTCTATACAGCATTTGGTCACAAAAGTTGTGGATAGACTATCTAAAACTTATCAGTAAGCGATGAAACAGGCCTCAAGCACGGGATAGGAATATCTTGTTATTATATCTGCCCTAAGTATCTAATATCATTGGTGAATCATTTTGTTGTAACCTCATTTATTTATCTATTGCATCGTTAATAATTATCACTGACAACATAATTGTTTTCGATAAACAATTAAACGAGATCGTAATAACATATAGGAGCACTCATTTCATTTATCATTTCTATGTTTACAAGGAAGTTTACAGAATGACATACACATAACACAATAGGAATTAATGACGTCATATCTGCAGGCCTAAAAAGGTCTTAATAGCGATATTGCAAAGGAATTGCTCTGCATTAATTTTAAAAGATTTCGTTAAAGAATCGAAGAGTTTTTATAAAATAAATTTGTAGTTTTTAAAACATTTTGTTGGTCAAAACATACCTATCAAGACAAAATCTATGAAGCCATTTAGGCTGCAGAGTATGTCAAACAATTATACATACATACATACAAAAATCATACATACATACATATTTACTCTTGAAAAACATAATCCACCTACTGGCGCAGTCAGGTAAAAGATGATGGTCCATATTCGAATAGATATCTGAATAAGTTAATATAAATATGATCTATTTATAAATAAATTATAATCTCAAAAATAAACCGTCTATTCCGAAAATTATAATTTAACCGTTTCACGAACGTTCAGAATATCTTCACACGTAACTGAGTATTAATATTTAAATTTATGTATTTAAATCGTTCCCACATAATTAATTCAGTGCAAGCAATAGAGTGCATAAATCACGCAAGTTTCTGGAAGCGCCGACTGCGGACTTCGACGAAAGGCGAAATGTGCTCGATACTGAAATTCACTGGGACTCAGTGGCGGATTCGGTGAGGGTTGAGTTTTATAAAAAAAGCTACAGCTTGTAGAGGAAATTTTTTTATATAACTAATACATACCCAGTAGAGTTTCTTTTAATTTCGATTTCTTATGTAGGAGTGTAATAATATAACATTGGATTCTAGCATATTGTTTTAACAGAATTTCGAGCACTGGATTTGAATTATGTCAGTCCCCTCTTCTTATTTTAATATATGTACACTAGCGGAACCGACAGACGTTGTTTTGATTTGTGAATCTAAACCATTCCAAGACCGTTAGGACAACGTCGAGCCCACTAGTTATAGAATAAATTAGTTTTAACACCGCTAACCCCTCGGTTGTAATTATTCTATGACCATCATAGAGTAATTACAACCGAGGGGTTAGGTTATCAAATCCTTAAAATAATTCTATCCTACAATTTTGTGCGTTTATTTTTCTGATCTTATTTTTCGTTAAAAAAGTCTCGGAAATTGTTTTAAGGAAATTCGAATTCCTATTATTTAACATTTAGCTCAAACGATGTTTTCATAGAGATCCGTTTATAATGAATCCACTCCTTCATTTACATGAAAAGTGTTCGGGATGGTTTTCTTCGACGCGGTTTTAATATTTCGCTCCAACAAGCTCGGCTTTGAATGCTTAAATAAAACTATTAATCTCATCGCTAATAATAAAGTTATAGTAAATATAATATCGTTAAGTAAGACGTGGGTAATAGAGAAAGATGTTAACATTTGAAGTGTACATGGCTTAGTAGGTAAGACCTTTGGTTCGCACTCGAGAGAGTGTAGGTTCGAACCCCGGTGAAGGCGTGTACCAATGATAAAATATCATAAAAAAAAAACAAAATAATGCGAATAATCAGCGATGATTGTTGATGGTGTCGTTTATAATTGGCACGATCATTTTGCAAGCATTCTTACAATAGTTCATTCGTAATTCCTTGTCAACGATGATCGGCGAGCAAAGCCACTCGGCTTTGCTCTCCACACGATTTTCGCGTGTCATCGTTTTAAATCACTTACTATAAAGAGCTGCCACTAGATTTTATTTTAACTTCATAAGAATGAATTAATAATCAACACAAAGTATATTTGTAAACATTCGTCTGTTCTTTCACCCTCCACAACTTTTCTACGTTTCAAGCGAGTACCATCAAATATAGTCTAAAAATAGTCTCTGAAAAAATACCTTTAATAAAAAAATCGCTACATTCGTTTGGAAGCAATGATGCCACTATAATAAACTATAACAGTGCTCTTTTTGTTTCGGGGCTTAAAAATACTAAAAACACTGAACACACACTGTCTTTCGTTAATTTCGTTTCGAAATTAACGTATGAATTTATAATAATATTATGGATATTTGTTGTAACTGCGGTTAACCAGAGCTAGTCGTGGTTTATAATTAAACAACAATTAAATTTTACATTACAAAATAATTATTTATGAAGTCGCACTAGGATTTGTTAATTTGAAACCGCTAGCGAGAAAATCATATTGAAATAGTGTTAACAAAAATCCATACTTAAACTCTAGTATAGTATTTATATATTTATATAATACGCGAGCGGAAAACTTAGTACCCCTTTTTACGAAAGACTCGTTGACGTATCAAATTTCTCCCAGTTATAGTTGATATGGAGGAGAAGCGTGGAATATCAATATTATTTTAAAATACGCTTTTACCTTACATATTTTTCATAAATAAAATGTTACGCACACTACAATATTTGGACATGACACGATAATCATACACGAAATATTCTTTGTTTTTTGGTTGACGTCTGTTTTTTTTTTAATAAAATTTAATGAAATGGTAACGAGACCTTTATGCCAAATTGAAGTCTGTGATTGAAGTGAGAGTAGATTATATATTAGTAATATTAGTTTTTTATAGCTCCTCTACACGACGGATTAAAATATTCATGGTCAAATTTCGACTACAAGTTTACCTCTAGTTAGTATGGATAATCACACAAAAACTATATGGTACTATTATTTGGAAAACTATATTTCTTTTGTATGTCTTTTCCTCACCAAGCAACCATAACTTGATTTTAGCATAGACTTGACTAGATAAAAGTATGAAGAGTATGAAGAGTAACAAAAAATATTATGTTTCCAAAGCAAGCGTAAAATTCGTGATATTCGTATTTTTCCGCGATTTACGATTTCCACGCAAGCAAAAGCTAGATATATCATTATATTATTTAGCATTTCAAAAAAATCCCAACATTGGGAAGATGCGTGTGAAAAAAAATTTATTGAATGAAAAATATTATGGGCTAAAAGATATACAGAATGACAAAAAATCTCTGAATTCTGTTGATAAATAAGATATTAGTGATTTAAATTTTCTACCAATCTCTTTCTCTCATAAAGTAATTTAGTATGAACTTTGTATGAAGCGTATAGACTTCCACGTCCCAATCAATATAGAATCTCTCTGACTACTTTTTGCTTCGAGAAAGTAACAGAAAAATACAAGTAAAAAATGTTCTATATTTCTCACCGTGTCAATAAAACCTTTGCAAAGGTTACTATGGTACATTAGTTATTTAAGTATCATATATCTTGGTTTGGGGTCCATAAAATGGCCATGTCTCCCTGTTAATATTTGATGGTGTGAACGCGGCTTAAGCCATACGTTACCATCGTTGGGGACTATCCACAAAGTACGTCACATAAATTTAATGGTTTCTAGACCCCTCTCCATATTTTACCCTTTCTATTATGATGATTTGCAATTTAACACCCAAAAATTTAAACCAAATCAATAGTACATAGGTTAGTTTATGCCCGCGTTAAAAGTAGCCAAAGTGCTAATTCAGAATGTTCGCTAGCTCTTTGCTAAATTCTATGGAAATCGGTCAAGCCCTTTAAGCGTGAAGAAGTAACATACACACTCACAAACTCACAAACATTTGCGTTTATAATATTATGCAGTAAAATTTTTCTTCGTTTTACTATATCACACTTCGACGACACTTCGAAGGGGTGGGACCCTTTACGTGTGACGTACTTTATGGATGGTCCTTTGGTATGTCGACCTGGCGGCCAGGCTGAATAATTTAACTTTTCCGACTGCATTTTACGTTTTCTTTGTCTGCCTTCGTTGGTTCAATCGATACGTGCTTGTAATGGAAGATAACTGCTTTATTTAGAAACCTAAAGACACAACGATTCACTTTAAAAAATAATATAAAATAAAATTTGTTTATTTCAGATGACACAGATCCATAAAATTGTTAGTAAAAACACTTATTACTATGCTATTCTAAACAGAGATTTTGTTATTCTTTTAACCATAATGTCGATCAGACAATCTCCGCTGTCGACAATCTCTCTTAGGGCTGTGGGAGCCTTGAAGTCATGCTTCGGAACGAGTGGGCTGGCTTAAGCGGAGTAATACCCACTATGTTTCGTCGAGTCAGTGAGTTTTCTGGAAGCCCAACTTTCTGCCCCATATTCAATAGGGAATATGCATGGTTTTTTATTATTTAATTAAATAAATCTTACGTTATTGAAAAACGATGTAGTCCATTCAGTTTTTTGATAAAATTGAAAACAACAAAGTTACAAGCCTTTAAAGTAGTCAGAAAGAGAGATCCGATATTAATT
>JAOTAV010076192.1:0-12955 GCA_026546445.1 Cyclargus thomasi | reverse complement strand
TGTGATTCTGTATATCTTTAGGCCTACTATCATAATAATTTGCATTCAATAAATTTTGTTTTACACGCATATTCCCTATTCTTCTAAGATACGTCGCGAAGCGACACTTCTCTTTTATAAAACTGAATTAAGACTTTATTGCGTTACAAGCAGTGATGCTTAAGTCATTTATTTCTCTTATGAACTTAAATTCACTTCTTTTTTGTTTAAATGTTTAGGTGAACGGGCGCAGACGGCGCGCTCCAGAAGAGGGTATCGTGTACGCAAACGGTACTACCGTCGTGAGACGAAGCAGGCGGCGTAGTAGACGTAAGTTCCTATTTGGCTTTTATTAGAATATAGAAAATCAAAGCCCTAACTGCTATGTTGAATGACAGCACCTAGGTTCGATTCAAGCTCCACCTAACTTTAATTACGTCCTTCCCCAGGTCCCAAATTACATAATTATAAGAATAGTTTGACATTTTAAGCGTACAAAAGAAGCGTTCACGCTTTTATGAAATCTAAAGTTTTTTGAAGTTCTCATCTTGGCTACCTGCGGCCGCGACTCAGAAGAAATTAAATAAAATGCCGCTTTATGACATAAGCAACAGTTTTCATTTTCTAGTAACATTGGTCTTGCCCATGACGCTGGTGCTTTTTAGTCGCGTGAAGGAAAATAAAACCTATAGCTTACATTATAAAGTGGCGTTTTATTTGAGTCATTGTGTGCCACAGCCGCTGGCTGCCCAGGTTGCATTGTTACCTTTACCGATTATGACAAATCAACTATTTCCAGGGCGCCGTTCGCTCCTGGAACCGGAAGCCGAACTGATAGTCATAACCGCTACGCCGAAACAAACCTGGGGAAGAGTTCCTCTACTCAGGCTAATACCAGCGGAAGGCGACGGGAAACCGCACTACAGAATCGCCTACGGTGACCCCGACAGGAACTTCGTACTGAACAAGCGAGACGGCACCTGGGCGCTTCGACTGAGGAAACACATCAAGCAGAAGGACGTTCTAGAACGACAGTTGGAGTTAGAAGCGAGGTTCGTCACTCCCGTCTCGAGTAGGAGACGGAGATCGGTACAGAACGTCCCAGCGCCCCTGAGGTTGTACGTGTCCGTAAGAATCGGACCGAACGCGGGCTGATTCGGAGTTATTCTGGACCGGATTTGTATAGAAGTTGGCGTGCGTTTGATAAAGTTCATTGGATCTGGTATAAGAGATTTTTAAGTGGGGTGAGCATGAGTTTGTAGTATTCTTGTTTTTGAAAATCGTGTATCGTATTATTTACGTTCAAGATATGTTATTGTGAAGTTCAGCGTTGTTCCGATGACGGGTAGTACGATGTGTCGTAATTTCATACATACTACTTGCTTGGAACACGATGTTTTTATGATGAAATATTACTTTAAGCTAATGTTACCATCTATCTTTTCCACTAATTCTGTACCAAAAATCAAGTTTTGGTTTGGACTTGTAGAAAGAAGAAACAAATTAACAAGCACACTTTCCCATATATAAAATTTCAGCGACAATAGGGTTACCTTTTGTCCGCGCCGTTTGCGACGTATTTCTTGATTGTCTTATACTTTTGCGCGTACAGTGAAGTCAACTATGCGATCACCTCGTTAGGTTGTCGAAGATTAACTACGGGAACGTAAACTCATGCTTACAATACCTGTAAGAGTTAGTCAACGAACATTGTCACATAATAACGCGCGCCAACCGATCACTTTAGGTTGAAGTTGTCTCCGCACTGACCGTAGCTACATACAATTGGTCTTAGACACTGCCATAAACATCTAACTGCCATGTTATTTAACTCACTGCCAGGTTTTGTTCATTCCCTTCTAGTTACAGAAGCCCCAAAAAGATCCTAATAGCAATATTGCAAAGGAATTGCTCTGCAATTAATTTTAGTACATTTTGGTAAAAAATCGAATAGTTTTGATAAAATAGTTACTTGAAAATTAATTTAAATTGATTGTGAAATTACTGTTTTGTAAAATTAGTAATTATTTGCAAGAAAAATGAAAATGATTTGTTCTTAGCAACGTTGTTAAGTGACCTTGTTAGACCCGCTGATAAGGTTATGTCTCCACTAACTTGTGTTATTAAGCGCCAAGAACAGATTAAAAATTTCTGCTGCTACTTCTGTATTTAGGACGGTCAACGTTTGCCACCTTAAAAATAAATTGAAGAACTTTACTATGTCTGTTTGATATTTTTTTTTGAAAAAGTAAAATTGAAAAAGTATTGTTTTCGACGAAGACAAATGACCTTGAATAGTGAACAATGAATTCTTACTTTGGGCAAAGATACCATATAGAGAAACGATTGTCCGACTTAAGCGGTCATAACGATGGTGACTCGGTCCCCTATATTATTCTACAATTATGGTATTTTTTTCCAAAGAAATCATCCCTTGTGATGAGAAGTTAGATCAATTTTGGGCGGCTTGCCGGCAGTATTAAGTAATCGAGTACGTAGTAATAGGTAATCGACTTATCGATATTCCAACTCAACTCGCTTTCAATGGAGACTTAAGTGTCATTTTAAAATGTCATTTTAAAATGCAACAAATGCAAAAGAGAGGTCTCTTATTTCGAATGTTCACGAGGATTCATTTGCCTTTACAGCACAGTTTTCAAGTTTTGAAAGAACCGTACATAATATATTATATAGTCCCATATCTAAAGTGCCAGTATATAGTTATAAGTAGAAAATTAAGTGAATTATTTATTTTTTACTGTCGACATAAAGTGCAATGTGACCATCTTAATCTGTTAAACTAATGCTTAAAGTTAGAGAATTGTAAATATGTGCATAATATTTGTAGAAGTTTTTACATTAATATTTAACATAAGTTTATTTGTCTATTGAATTTTAAATATAAATACATTTTTAACTATTCCGTGTTGTGTTATTTTAACTTTGTATTGTGTATTAATTTTTCAGTCCCATTTAATTATATACCAGTACGGATTTGGGCAAAAAATATTTAAAAATGAAAGACAACAATACCACATAAATAACATTTATTATTATTTTATTTTTTTTTAATCAGTTTTCGTCTCACATAAAATTGTCTATATATTGTAACACTTATAAGATTCAAATTTTACAAACAATAAAATCTTTTACGATGTTATATTCCCTATAATTCCCTATAAGAAAATTATCTGGCTCTTCTTTTTACAATAGATACGTTTAGAACTACAGTAAGTAGATATTTTAGTTTTGGTCAAATTTCTGCCATTTACATTTATTAAAAAAATATTAACAGACGATATAATTTTTATCTACCTACTTTGAAGTCATTTAGCTATAGCTCATGAAGTTAAAGTCCACTGAAACCTACACATCGATTTTCAGAGTGAAACGTTTATAGAAGACGGGAAAAAGTCCATTTTACGGATATGCGGGTACTTTTCGGTGCGGGTAGTTTTGGATGCGGGTACTTTTAAATGTGGGTAGCTCTATTCGTCGGTCTGCACCATTTTGTTTTTCTTCAGCTCTTTCTCAACCACACCTTTATACATTTCCAAGCTAACATCCATACCATTATGTCGTGTCAAGCGATGCGTCTTCAGGTACTGGTAGCACGAAAACTTGCACAAGCATATTGAGCATTTGAACGGTTTGTCCCCCGTGTGTATTCGCATGTGTACTCTCACACTGAAGCTCCTAGTGAATAGTTTGCCGCAGATTGGACACGGGAAAGGCCTGTAACCCTCGTGTGCTCGTTTGTGGGCGGCCAGGTTGTTCTTGTACTTGAATTTCCGCTCGCAGAGGTCGCAGCCGAACGGCTTCTCGTCTGTGTGTATTTTTCGGTGTAGCTCCAAGCTGGTCAGCTTTAAAAAGCTGCGGTTACAAACGTCGCAGCGGAATTGGGCCGCGTGAGCGTCCATGTGCCGCGTTAAGAAGCCTCTCAAGGTGTATGTACGGTCGCACAAGCTACAGCTCAGCTTACCGTCTGAAGCGATAATTTCCACCTTCTCACTTGGAGACGTTTCACATTTTTCCCCTACAGACTCGAAGTTATGCTCATTTTGACATGAAGATTTCAATGCACTCGCTTGAAATTCTCTACGCTCTGACTTAAAATTCTCTACTTTATGACTTGAACTTTTCAATGTTACAGTTTCTCCACATTCTGACTTGAAATTATGTATATTTTGGGAAAGAGTTTTAGATGCCCTCAATTGAAATTCTCTAGGCTCTGATTTGAAATTCTCCGCTTTTAAACCTAAAGTTTTCCACGTTACAGATTCACCAAGTTCTGACCATGAGTTATGCACATTTTGGTTAGAAGTTCCAGATGCGCTTTGTTGAAACTCTTTAGGCTCTGACTTGAAATTCTCGTCATTCTGACTTGATGTGGTCCACGTTTTGATTCCAAAATTTCCAGGCTCTATCTTGAAATTCTGTACCTTTTGATCTGCATATTTTTTGATTTTGATTTGAAATGCTTCATACTCTGACTTGGAATCATCCAACTTCTGACTTGAAGGTTTTTTTTTCTTGACTTGAAATTCCCCACGCTCTGACTGCTTCCCCACATTTTGCCTCGAAGTTTTACGTTTTTTAACTGGGATTTCTTCTTTCGACTTAAAGCTCACCGTATTCCCCGCTCGGTATTGCATAAAATTGTTCCTCATGTATTCGTCTGCTCTTGAGGTCAACGCTTTATGTATTTCCTCGGCTGACAAAGTGGCAGATCTCTTCTTGATGTATTTCTCACTACTTGGCTCAAATTTCTCTCTTGTCTCCCCTGAATTTCCTAGAAATTGGTAACAAAATATTTTAAGTGTTTACATCTTCAGATATGAAAAAACTCTTTATTTAGAAAATGTCAGAACTAATAATTTCTATGATACTCTGGATTCCGTAATATATATCTTTAAAAATGTATATCTTTAAATATATATAAAATATATATCTTTAAAAATGTTTTTTATGAATATACTTTTGTAGTAACATAATATTAATATTACATAAACTGTTCGTCTTTGAATGATAAAATAACTTTGTACCGGTGTATATTCCCGTCTGCAATATCTCCTGGAGGTGCGAGGGTCTGTCGGTGTGCGGCTCATACACGCTCGCATCCACGTCGATCACGAGACGCTCCACATCTGAAATAATTTCAATCACTTACTGCTATGGAGAACAATAATATAAGTTTCTTTGTCTGAGATGTGATTTTTTTTTTAATTTTAGAATTTGTGACGGCCACGCGGTCGCTATTAATATTATAAATGCAAAAGTATGCCCGTCTGTCTATATCTTTAAGAAGGATCTGTATTTAATATTTGATTATAAGTTGCGAAATCACAATAATAATAGTCACCATCATCATCATCATCGTCAGAGCAGTTCCAGCTCTCCTCCAGGTTGACCTCCCCGGTGGTGGCGGTGGCAGCGACGTTGGTTCTGCACAGCGTCAGCAACGACGCGTGAGGATCGGGAAAACTGCTCATCTGGACAACAAACATCTACCTAAATTTTTACGTTTGATAAAACTCTATAGACGAATTCTGTTTTAAAAATATGTTTAAAATGCAGGGTGTAAATTAATACATCGATATGGAAGCCAAAAATGTAGTATATTTTTGTCAGTCTGATTAAAATTTTCCACTTTTTGACTTCAAGTTTTCCATGTTGAAGATTCTCCAAGTTTTGACTTAAAGTTATGCATATTATGTTAAGAAGTTCTAGACGCATTTATTTAAAACTTTCCAAGCTCTGACTTGAAATTTTGTACCTTCTAAAATGACGTGGTCTACGTTTTGCACGACGGTTTAACGAACTGACGGGTTACCTGATGGAAAGCAACTGCTGTCGCCTATGCACACTCGCGACATCCGTAGAGTCGCATGTGTGTTGCCGGCCTTTATGAGGGAGTAGGGATAACAGATGAGTAACCGGTAAAGTCACTCACTGAACTAAACACAGCACTACGCCGTTCAATCGTGCCGGCCCATCTGTGCCGAAGCATGGCTCTCCCACGGTAATGAGCATCCGTAGTATTATGTACTTGAGATCGGCAAAAGTTTCATTGGTACACACCTCCACCGGGGTTCGAACCGCACCCTCACGAGTGCGAACCAAAGGTCTTACCCACAAGGCCTAACGCTACTCTTTGGGTACGGAACCCTCAACAACTATGTCCCAGGTCGCGTATGACACATCTATAGTATTAACGCGAATGGTATGGTTGGAAACCAACACAATATGTACTGTAGGCACCTTTTAAGTGACACGCAATAAACTACTTACAGATTGGAACATGATGCTGACAGCGGCCAAGTTTGTCTTTAAGCAAAACCGTCGACGCTCTTATGAAATTCTTCGTCCAACGAAGAAAAGTGTGCTATTTTCTACCTGCCAAAATATATTAATATTCTTGAAATACGCTATCAATTACAAGTCAAAAGGATTTGGGTTTCAAACTTAACTTTCACCGCTTATGTTTAAATGGTTGAATTTATCCTCGATTAAATCTTGTCTTTTTAGCACATGCAAACTTATGGGAAATTATGTTTAAGAAAGGGTTGATTTGAGCCTAGATTTGCGTTATATGCATGATTCTTTTTCTTTCTTAAATAAATATATTGTTATTGAAAAACGATATAGTCCAATTAGTCTTTTGATAATATAAATTACGTTTTGAGAGAAAGAGATGGGTAGAAAACTGAAATCGCTAATATCTTACTTATTCCTCAACAGAATTCCGAGATTTTTTGTCATTTTGTAAATCTTTAAGGCAAAACTCACACCGAAGAAGCGAAGCGCAGTTTCAGTGTGATATAAATTTGAACTTTTTTTTCGTTACTATAATACTTATTATCGACCATCGCGGGTGTGCTCGAGAAGGCGCGCGGATTCCCGCGACTGCTCGAGAAGTCGCTGGACTCCGCGCTCCTTTGCCCTTCGCCGCTTTTTCCGTGTGAGTTGAGCCTTAGCCTACTATCATAATATATATTTTGCATTCAATAAATTTTGTTTTACACTCGTCCTCCCTATTGGGCAGGAGTCACAACAAACGAGATGTTTTTGTTGTTAAGCCTGTTAAAAAATTACCGCGTGTAACCGCCTCTACAAAGATGGAAAACGACGTATAAGTTACGTACTAAATTAATGTGAACCGTACATTTTTCCGGGATTAAAAGTAGTATATACCCGGGACTCAAAGTACATCCACACCGAGTAAAGTCTGTCCAGCGGTTTGGGCGTGAAGGGGTAACAGACAGACATATAAAAAGAGAGGTACACAAACTTTCGCATTTATATTAGTAAATAAAGTTTATAGTCTATACCTATATCTAATATATAAAACTCTCGTGTCACAGTTTTCGTTGCCATACTCCTCCGAAACGGCTTGACCGATTATGGTGAAATTTTTTGTGCTCATCCGGTATCTATGAGAATCGGCCAACATCTATTTTCATCCTCCTAAATGTTAGGGGTAGTACAAACCAAAATTGTTTTTGGGTCAGCTAGTCATTATATAAAATCCTTTGTCTTGAACTATATGTGTTTAGGAATCCAAAACCAGAGATCGTAGAAACATGAAATTTGGAGGGAGTACTCTCCGTATGACAAAGATAACTGATAAGAAGGGATTTTTTGATATTCGTCACCTAAGCAGGTAAAAAGGGGGGGTTAATGTCAGTATGGGAGAAGAAGATATCCAAAATTAGCAAAAACATTGCATGGAAGTTTTAATTATAGTTCTTAGAATATCCATACTATTATTATAAACCAGATGTTGCCCGCAACTTCGTTGCGAAAAAATTTGTATATCACGCGGGAACTGTACATTTTCCCGGGATAAAAAATATCCTATATGTTACCCAGACCTAATAGCTATTAAACAAAAAAGATTTATTCAAATCCGTCCAGTATATTAGCGCGTACAAACAGACAAATCGATAAATAGACGAACAGACAATTTTTTATATGTGTTCTATTACTGTTCGTTAGCACCCCCACATTGATAATTTTGTAAAAATATGAAATGTATAAACAGATTTTTTTAATTTTACTTATTTATTATTTGTATATATGCGTCAAGTCTGTCTGTATCTGCCGGTTATCTCTTCACGCCCAAAACGCTAAAACGATTTTGATGAAATTTGGTATCAACATACTTTGTGCCCCGAGAAAGGACAAGAATACATTTTATCCCTTATTTACTATTAATGTACGGTTTTTTATGATATTTAGGAGGCAAGCGAGCAGACGGGTTACCTGATTGAAAGCAACTACCGTCGCCCATGGAGAAGAGTCGCAAGTGCGTTGCCGACCTTTATGATTAAATAGGGAATAAGGGATTAGGGAATATACCATTCACCGAGATAAACCATTTTGGGCCCAACGGAGTTGCTAGTCGTAGTAAGTAGTAGTAGTAAGTAGTAGTTGTCATCTAGTTATTAATAAAAACATTTTTATATTTTGTTTTTATTTGACACATTCCCACACTTTCCCCACTAGTGGGCGAAACGCAGTTTGCAGATAATAGGTATTTACATTGTAAAAATACATACATAATATTATGTAATATGTAATCTCGACATTGCCATTGTAATTAACATGTAACATAACTAATTAATGTGGGTATCGATTAATTAACAAGAAAGAGAAACAAAAGTAACAAAAAACTTTTAAAACAACAAAAACTTCTCACCTGCTCAGATCAGACAAAGCCTTCTCTTGTTAACGTGCAGACAACCGTAGGTTCCGGTAGTTGTGCGGTTACGGTTACCGTATCGGTTACGGTTACGGTTGCGTGTACCGCGTCGTCGGCCGGCCGGGTGCATTCTGCACTCGCCTGTTGCTCACCTGTCAATGTCAAAACGATCAATAACAAGGGACCGGCGCGCGCCGGAACTGTCAGGAATAGATGCAAGCCCTGACGCTGGGCAGAGCAACAGAACTACCACGAGGAAAATTATACCGAGCCAGGTGAAGGACCTACGTCATTAGGTCGGAAGTTCCATGTGAGTCGTGATCTGTCGGCTGGGTTTGACAAAGCGCGACCAACTTAGATCCGCAATCTAGCTAGGTTTCAGATTCCCTGATTGTACATGTACAGAACTAAGCAACTAGGTAGTAACAATAATAATTTTTAATGAATGAATGAATGAATGAATGATACCCTTTATTTATGGAATTTAGTTGCAAGGGCGTTCGCCTTTTTATATTGAGGTGGCAGGAATACGGAATAGTAGGGGAGCCCAAGATGGGAATTTTGGATTTACTCGAGCGCGTCAGATTAAGCTAGTGAAGGTTTGCTACATGTCTCTGGTTATCATGGTATAAACTTCTTTTTTAAGTTCGGTTTTTAAAAAAGTTATTTTTAAGTACGGAAACGTCATCAAAATAATTGGTCCATGACCAATTATTTTACGAAACCGTCAGATTAAAAAAGGGGGTGTTAAAAATACGCCAAAGAACACTTCCATATAAAGCACTGATGATTTAAATGTAACGTGAACCTGTAATAACATACAACAACAAAGCCTCATATTTTTATAACCGAGCTTCCCAGTTCAATGTGAACCTTTTTTTTAAAAGAAATTTATTTTTTATAACCTTAAAATCGCTAGTATCTTATCTCACCCCTAAAATAAAAAAAATCTTTCATTTATTTCCAGGTTTTTGATAATCACATTTACTAGGTCTCCACGACGCTCGAGTTACTACAAAAATAGCACTCTCACCTCCCCGACTCGAACGGTAATAAGTTGAGCAGAGTTCGGTCTCCGGGTAACTCACTCACTTCACGAAACACAACGCAAACGCTGATCCAGCTGGTTTACTGGGATTTTGTGGTTATCGTCTGGTCGAGAGTACTCGTGCTTTGGCACGACTGGGCATTCGTGCCAAAGCACGAGTCCCAGTTATGATTATGTATGTTTTTAGAATTGCTATCTAAAGTTCTTAATTTTGATACCCTACTCGACCTGATTTACGTTAAAATCCAGCAAGCAGCCTCTGGCTGGCTGCCGAGCGTACCAAATAATTATACATACATACATAAAATAAAAATCATTTACTTTTGAGTAAATTTGAAACAAATGTTTTCACCGGTTCGGGAACTAGCCGTGCGAGAAGAACCGACGTAAGAGACAAAAACTACATCCAATTATTAAATATTTTTTTTAGGCAAATATCATTCGGCCCTTATGCCTCTAAGGTGCAGAAATAGTTACATCATTGTAAGTCAAAAATTAATAATTTACTTGAAGTAGCCTTGCAAACAGCTGTTTCACTTCCAGGATGTGACGTCGTTAATAAAATCATTTACCTCAGTACAGGCACATAAACGTTCTTTGAACTACTTTTTAAATTTATTGATAGAAAGATTTAAAACGTTTTCTGGTTTTTTGTTGTGAAAGCGTATACCTTTAAAAGGTACATACATACATACTCTCGAAAAACATATCTTTCCTTCTATCGGTAAAAAGGCTGCATCGCTTCTAGCCAGGACCCGCGGCAGCAGCCGCTGGGGAAATTGGGCAAATAATTTATCCCACGGGAACTTTTACTGGAAATAAAAAGTCTCCCAAATCCGGACGGACGGACAATATCCGAATAGCATTAGTACTTCCAGAACGATTAACCAACAAACATCCAAACAAACTTTCGCATTAATAATTTAAAATTTAAAATTGTGATTGGATTTTCTCTGTAACCTTTAACTGTATTTAACGTTTACATTTCATTTTTATACGTGTACACACTATTTTATGTGTTATTTTTCCTCAATTAAATGAGTATTATTATTATCTAATATATAAAATTCTCGTGTCACAGTTCTCGTTGCCATACTCCTCCGAAACGGCTTGATCGGTTTTGATGAAATTTTTTGTGCTTATCCGGTATCTATGAGAATCGGCCAACATATATTTTTCATCCCCCTAAATTATTTATACGGCAAAACAACGTTTGCCGGGTCAGTTAGTTATTAATATTATACATCGTATTACGATTACGCTTAAGATTAAATCTTATGCATGTACAATCTGGATTAAATGGACCAAATTAGTATAATTTTTTTTTGTTTCAATCAGAAAAAACATTGCGTGATATTTGCCGAGACCCTCCTCTCTCCAACATAAGATTAGATGAGATTTGACTCGACCCCCTCCCCCCCTTAAACACCTCACGTAATTTATGGACGCCCCCTTAAAAGACAGGTAGTGGGATGTACTTATTAATGTAATAATATTATTTCGCTTTATACCGTGTATAAAGGGGTTGGGATATTGCCAATGACTGACGGAAATTAAATTTTCCCCAGCGCTATTTCAAAGCGTCTGAAGGTGCCTCTTGGTTTTTCACAACGGGCCATGAAATCCCACTATTTTCAACCATCAACGACCATCATAGCTCATTCTCAGCGCACCCGCGACACGATTCCGAAGTGTGCCCTGTTACGTCTTACCATAGACAAATTATTTCATATATGAGATAAATATAATTTGTCTATGGTCGAAAGCACGAAAGCGTGCCTGTCTTTTTTTTAATTGATATTTAGGGAGAAAGTGAGCAGACGGTTACCTGATGGAAAGCAACTGCCGTTGCCCATAGACACGTGACATCCGAAGAGTCGCAAGTGCGTTGTCGGCCTTTATGAGGGAAGGGAATAGGAATAGGGGGATTAGGGAAGTTGGGCCACCGGTAAATTAACTCACTGAACGAAACACAGCACATCGCTGTTTGACGCCAGTTCTCTGTGAGGTCGTCTCCGGTCGAGCCGGCCCATTCGTGCCAAAGCATGGATTGAATTGAGATCCCTCAGCATAAAATTTTGTTTGTTGTTTATCTATGCTTATAATATGCAAATGAAGTGTTTGTTTCAACGCGATAATTTCAGGAACTACTGGCTTGAATTGAAAAATTATTTTTGTGTTGGTGGGTTCATTTATAGAGGAAGGCTATAAGGCTATATAATATAACGCTACGACCTCTGTGGCTCAGTTCGTAAGCGCGTTGGTAGCTTAAGCCCTGGGTCGCGGGTTCGAATCCCGCCGACGGAGCAAGTTTTTCAATGTTCCTGGGTCTTGGATGTGTATTAAATATGTTTATATTATAAAAGTATTAAATATATTTCCGTTGTCCGATACCTGTAACACAAGTCCTTCTGGTACTTAGCAAGGGGCCAGTCTGACGTGGTGTGAAGCGTTCATAGATATTATTATTATGACGACCAATAGGAGCCGAGCATTAAGAAATGTTGTAAAAACGGGTAACTTATAGTTTCACGTGAACGCAGTCGCGGGCAACAGCTAGTGAGAATATAAAATTGAATTTATCAATGTATCATTCCCGCTATCAGGATATTTCGCGCGAACGACCTAACAACTAATAAATAATAAACACAAAGAAAACTTCGGCCTTACGACCGGGGAGTTCATACATCATACATTTTTTACGTAACAACAAATTCGGGACTGCCGGAGCAATAATATCCGGGTTTGCGCGGGCCCATTTGTTTTTGATCCGGATCTACTAGGTTAAGAGGAGGGCCTTTTTTAGGATTCCGTACCCAAAGGGTAAAAACGGGACCCTATTACCCTGTCCGTCTGTCTCCAGGCTGTGTCTCAAGAACGGTAATAGCTAGAGAACTGAAATGCTCACAGATTATGTATTTGTGTTAACACAATAACAACAAATTCTAAAACGAAAATGAATTTACTTAATACGAGAGTCTATTATACAACAAACGTGTTTTTTTGTTATTTTTTGCTCGATATCAATAATGTAAGTGACAACATTTGTATGAAAAAAAAACGGCCAAGCATTCCAACTCGCACTTGGCCGTTTTTTTTAAATCAAATCAAAATCTTTTTCATCAAAATTTTATTCAAAATAAGTACTTTAAGTACACTTTTTGAACGTCGAGACTACGGCGCCTACCACCGGTTCGGGAACTAACCCGGCGAGAAGAACCGGC